>VMDR010030551.1:0-12341 GCA_007922815.1 Macrotus californicus
AGTAAAATATTTTTACACATGTTCAATCAGGCTTAGGATGAATATTGCTGGGAACTGTGTTGCTAGGACTATGAACATGCACATTTTATGGCTTTCTGTCTTATATATAGTTGACCTTGGAACAACATGGGTTTGAACTGCTTGGTTCCACTGACATGTGGATTTTGTTCAATAAATATTGTAAATGCATTTTTTCTTCCTTATGATTTTCTTAATGACATTTTCTTTTCACTAGCTTAATTTATTGTAAGAATACAGTATATGATATATATATATATCATTCTCCTCTCATTCTTTCTCTATATATCAAACAAAATATGTGTCAATTGACTGTTTTTCTTATTGGTACAACTTCCGATCAACAGTAAGCTACCAGCAGTTAATTTTGGGGGGAGTCAGAAGTTATATGTGGGTTTTTGTCTGTGTGGGGGCTGGGGGTTCAGTATCACTAACCCCCACATTGATCAAGAGTCAACTGTGCCGCAAAATAATCTCCAGATAGTACATAAAATCCCCCTAAGTAGAATGTTTTTTTCTTGTACCTATACGAACACTAGATATTATATTTATTCTCAAACTTAGCCAGTTTTGATGGTTAAAGATGAGTTGTTTTGCTTTGCATTGCTTAGACAAAGATTGTCCACATATTAAAACATAAGTAATATGCATAACATTTTGAAACATCAGCTCAAAGTAGATACTCATAACCAATAATACATATAACCAGCTTGGGGAACTAATAAGTGTTTAAAGTATATCAGAATGGTTCAATTTAGAATGAGATATGTGTTGTTGTTTTTAAATTAGAACCTTCACCTTATTGCCAGACACTTAAGAATGTCTTAAATGTTCATATTCTCTCTTTACCTCATGGCCCACTTGAGTTTTGCTTTAAATGTGTGTGCATGCATGCACACGTAGGTATGTATATGGGCAGTTATGTACACATACACATATACACACATCCATATACCTGTATTTGATATATTTTCAATGTATATGTATATACACACACAGAAATAGTAAAGCTCCCAGGTTTCCCTAGTCTCGGTAAATCAGCTGAGATGCCATGAGCTACACTTTCTCTGTCCCATAAGTACCACAGGCTTGTCCTGGCTCTGTGAGGAGGGCACAGCCCCAAAACAGTCATCATAACTGACATCTGTGGGCAAGAAGCCGAGGTACATCTCAATCACGTGAGCCTGCTGGAGAAAGCTCACTCATGCACCTGCTTCAACGGTGTGAGTTTAGCCTGTGGGTTTCCCTTGATTGATGTTGGTATAACTGCTTCATGTTCTCTGTGAGTGAAGGGAAGTGGGCTCTGCTCAAAGCAGTTGTGGTGCTTTGCACTTCCACTTGATGTTATACCAGGAAGATCAAGTTACAGAGGCAGGCGTGTGCCCCTCTAGGCTCTCCACGCCCTTACTGACCAATCGAAAAGGCACCCAATCTTAAAATAAAACAACAACAAAAAAAGGCTTTGAAAACCAGGAAACAAGCAAGTGAAGGAAGCATCTGTCTGTTTCATTCTGAACAAATCTCCCCCATGAAACAAACACACACACCCCCCACCACCACCTTCACTACCTCCACTACCACCAAAGGACCGCTCATTGTACTATTCCCAGGCCTTCTGAGAGACTTTTAATTTTTCTTAACTAAGTGGATTTATTTTTTGCCCAAACTACTACAGTATTCATGGAATCATTCTGACCCACAAAAAAATAGGACGGGAAGTGCCTAGTTGAGCAAGCTTCACAACTTTCAGCAAGGTTCACCCTACCATAAAAAAGGTCGTAATAAATCATGTCCACGTGGATAGCTTTTCATCTTTCCACATCCATTTCTTATTTTCAAAACAAACATTATGTCTGCTAAGGTAAAAATGCAATTTTGGTACCTCACAGCCAACCCAGTCGGCCATGCATACCTCCAGATGAATGAGCTGACAAGATTCCGCTGGCATCAGTCATCCTCACGCTCATCTTGCCTTTCAGTCTCCTTTATGATGAGACTTGATGTGATGACTATGATTTTATAAAAACTGATAACAATGAAATCCAAAATACGTGTATATTCTAACAGAGTATGTGAAAAAAAATGGATGCCAAAACATTTCTGCCTCTTTAAATTACTCTATACGCCCAGTCAGGGGAGCTGTAGAAATTCTAGCAAAAATGTAATTATTGTATTCAGTTGAACTACATAAAATTGCCTTTTTTGTACAATTGAAATACTGTCAATTTCACAGGGCTCAACCTAAATATTTCCTTCAATTCAAACACACCACAATTCTTTTGGTGATTTGGGCAAAAATATTGATAAAGTACAGAGAACTTTCATTTTCTTCATATTTCATTTGGATTTCCTTTCTTCACCTCCTTCCCTCTTTTGCTTCACCGCCCCACCACCCCCAAAGTGTCAGATGAAAGAGGAATGAGAAGGGATCCTGAGTAATCACCTGGAACCAGAATCTGGGGTTGGGCTCCATGTCAAGTTCCAGAGGTAGACTTATACTTCTAGTTACAAATTTTTTTTAAATAGGGCTCTAAAAATAATGTTTTCTTCTCTCATGTCTTCTGTTCAGGGGCTGTTTATCCTAAAAATGGCATTCACTCATCCAAGGCGGGGGTCGGGGGGAGGGATAAGGGAACACCTGAAAACATAATTTCTGATCACTATAAGGAGCTAATCACTACTGATGTGTTACGTTTTATGTCAATTTTCTCCCTCTAGTTCCAGAATGACCTTCACATTTTCTAGCCATCTTGACACCTTCTTCTTTCTAAGAAGCTTTTCACTGGGACTCACGAGAGTTTTCCAGACACCTTCACAAAGTATGAGAAGAAATGACTGAATTGCTGCCCTTTACTATTTTGAGACAAGAGTATGCGTTTAAGTGAAATATCCACCCGTCTTTGCAGGAAATAGAAAAATAGGCGGAAAAACCTGCATTTCTCAGCCACGTATATACAATAACCAGGAAGCCCCTGCCCCCACCTGGTGTGTCAGCCACATGTGTGCTGCAACCTCCTGAGAGATGTCAAAGGCCAAACATTAGAGAGAAAAGATGCCAACTGAATGTAATAATACGGGAAAAAAATCCCTGGAAATTCTAAAGGTTCTTTGAGCATAGAGTGTTGATTAACTGCTGCCTTCAAACAACAATGCAAGCCCAACAAAAACTAGATTTAACCCCACTTTTAAGAAAATATATTAACTGAGGGAGTGCTCTCATTTCTGTACTTTTTCTTCCATGGAGACTCAGAACATCTTCAGTCCACAGAGTGATCATAAACCTGATTTTGAATATAACTGGGATGGGTATGGGGCAACAGAAACTTTAGGAGTTTAGATCCAAACTTACAAAATCATAAAAGGACACCAGTTGTTTACCTAGTATGAACTAAGTTACAAGATTTTTCTCTCTTTAGATAACATCTCCCAGAAGAGTTCAGTTTCTATTGTATTATTCCCTTAGAGGCACTGTAAATTTTACATTGCAAGACAAAAACAGAAGCACGGGGAGCCAAGACACAAGTCCTCTTACTGTCCTGGGTCATAGAAGTGTGTATCTACTTTTACAACACAGTCAGTGTGACTCTAAAGACCCGGTATCAGTTCACCTATGACACGGGGCAACTGAAAAGTGCAATAATGGCTGATGTATGTAGCAGTTCTCCTAGGTAAGTACACAGCTCTGTTTTAGGGGTGTCGGACATGCTAAGTCATTTAATACTCTTTCCAGCAACCATATGAGATAAAGCAGCACATTCCCATTTTACACATGAGGAAATGAAGACTCAGAAAAGTAACTTGCCCAAATTGACAAAGCTGGTGGTAAGGCTAAGATTCAAACCCAGTTCTTCCTCATCCCACAGCCTCTATCAGTTCTCTCCTGAACTTCTGCAGAGCCCAATCAAGGAGTAACTGGGGGGATGGCAAGTGAGTTCTCTGCCTTACCACTCAGGACAGATACGGGATAGCTGTTACACAGCCTTAGCTGATATTCATTCAGTATGGGAGAATTCCCAATTCCAGGGAAGCTAGATCTTCTAGCTTCAATGAAATAACTAACCAGATTTTTATATAATTAAAAAATATATTGGCAGTTGGTTGCTTATTTTCCCAGGAAACACCACATAGCAGATAATGCTGGTGCTGTGGGAGGGTCCTGAAACTGGAGGCGGAGGCGGCTTCGGTGAGGATTTGACAGGGCCGAGGTCACGGCCGGGATGGGAGTTGAGGCTGTGGTTTGCAGAGGTAACGCCAAGGACAAGGCGTGGAGCCCTGTCACCAAGCTGGGCCGCCTGGTCAAGGACATGAAGATCAAGTCGCTGGAGGAGATCTCTCTATTTTCCCTGCCCATCAGGAATCTGAGATCACTGACTTTTTCTTGGGGACATCCTTCAAGGACGAGGTTTTGAAGATTATGGCCATGCAAAAGCAGACACTCAGGCCAGAGGACCCGGTTCAAGGCATCTGTCACCACTGGGGATGACAATGGACATGTTGATCTGAGTGTTAAGTACTCTAAGGAAGTAGCCACTGCCATCCGTGGGACCATCATCCTGGTCAAGCTACTGTCCCTCTGCAATGAGGCTACTGGGGGAACAAGATCGGCAAGCCCCACGCAATCCCTTACAAGGTGACTGACACTGTGGCTCTGGCTGGTGTGCCTTATCCCTGCACCCAGGGCCAGTGGCATCATCTCAGCCCTTGTGCCCAAGGAGCTGCTGCTGATGGCCGGTATCAAGAACTGCTATATCTTGGCCAAGGGCTGCACTGCCACCCTGGGCAACTTTGCCAGGGGCACCTTCAATGCCATCTCTAAGGCCTACAGCTATCTCACCCCAACTTCTGGAAACAGACCATGTTCGCCAATTCTCTAGCAGGTGTGTCCAACCTTTTGGCATCTCTGGGCCACACTGGAAGAAGAGTTGTCTTGCGCCACACATTAAATACATCACAAGTCTTAATCACAAAAAAATCTCAAAATGTTTTACGTAAATTTACAATTTTGTGTTGGGCTACATATGGCCCACAGGCCACAGGTTAAACATCCCTGCCAGGAATTCACTGACCATCTAGTTAGGACTCACACCAGGTTTCTGTGAAGAGGACCCAGACTCCAGTCGTGGCCGCCATGTAATTTTATACAAGACAAATAAAGTGAATTATATCTGTTGATACTAATAATATATAACATATGTATAATATGTAATATTATATATAATATATCTATACTGTCAGTGGTTCTTTAAACACACACACACACATACATACACACACTGCCTTATATGGGCAAACACAGCATACGTATCAGCTAGATCAGGCTCCGTGAGCCATCAGTTTATGATGTCTGCCCGAAGCTACCTTGATTCCCATTCATTATATCCACCAGGAAGCCACGCTATTGTCCAAGTCCAGCGGAGCCTTTATTAATTTATATTAGGGTTCCATACACTTGGCAAATCAAAACACTCCTTCACACTGCAAATAGTCTCAACAGACAGAAGCGAGGCGTAAGGTTTAACAACAGAAGCATCTACCCTGTCTCATGTTCAAGATCTACAGATGAACAATAAAACACCGTCACAGCCACTAAGCAGGCAAGTCCAATAGCAGGGAGCAGCCCCTGGGTTCAGCTAGTCCCTGCTTTCCCAGACCTACAAACCAGTAAAAATTTCAAAAAAACTTATCACTAAGGCAAAAACACCTGCAGGAATCACCACCCCATGACCTTTCCTGTCCCTCTTTCCCCTTCAAGTGTGATGATTTGGCAGTTCTGGAACTCTTCCGAGAGGAGTCAAGACTCACTCTGCCAGCCCCAGCTGTTCAAAGCTCAGCCCAATCTGTTCCATGCAGTTGGCTGTATTATAACAGTAATGTGACTGCAATTCACCTTCATTTGCTGCAAAGATCATTAACTATCCCTCAGAGAGATACAGCATTAAAGGAAGAGAGTGCCCGAGGCATGATAAATGGAAGTCTCTGGGTAGCATAGTTCAAAAAAGGTAAGATGATGCCAGCAAGGCCACCTGACAGTTTCTATAGTCAGAGCAAAGGGAAGACAACAAGGGCAGGAGGGGTGGGACATCAGAAAGAGAAAAGCAAGCAAATGTGCCTGGCAAACATGTATGTTCAGGTGAAGAGGAAAAAGGGAGTACAAAAAAAAAACATTGAAATAAAGACAACAGGACATTTAAAGTTAATCACAGTAGAGACGTGATTCTACTTGTCTGATGGCTCAAACACTCTACTATGGAGAGAGAAGTACATTTAGACAGAGCGAGAACAGAAAAAATGAATTGCAATCCTTACAGAAGAAAAACACAACATTCTAGACAATTTTTAGTAATAGAAAATATGGCAAATTCAGTGAAATCTGTCTTATATCTGAAACCAGATCATGTACCTGACCTCCCATTCATAAAACTACTGAATCACAGCGCAGAGAGGGTGTATTTCTTCATTCAATTCATGCATTCAGTTATTAAAGTCTAACAGAGTCTCATCTGAATCCTGTTCTCCAACCACTCCCTCCATCTTTCTACCCAATAAACCAGCACTATGAAAGCACCCGGAGATCAGGGGAAACGTCCCCTTCATGGAAAGTTCTGCATGTTACAGAAATACCTGGATGTTCGTCAGGTGAGAGTGAGAGCATCAAAATTAATACTTGCTCTGAGTTATAATCGTTTGTATTAATCTAAACCAAATTCTAGTCAATGACAGATAATTGGTGGCTAAGAGGAAATTGTACTGGCAGACCTTATCACCTAAGAATTTACTTTCTTTTTCTGACTTACTACACAAAATTTTTAAAAACAAAACCAATAGGTCCACAATCTACATCTTATTGTTTTAACCTTCTTTTTCTTTAAACGTATCTAACAGTAGAACAGGGGTTCCCAACTGGAGGCAATTTTGTCCTCCAAGCTACTTTTTCAGTTGTATACCGGGGACATGGGTGCTACTGGTGATTAGTGAGGACAGGCCAAGGTCCACAGCATAACCCCCTACAACACAGAATTAACCAGCTCAAAGTGTCCGTAGTGCCCAGGCTGAGAAAGCCTGCCTGAAAGCTGTGTCAGGGGTTAAACTCCCTCTGCTGATATTCTATATGGTTTACAAGAGCAGCAGAGCAGAAGGGGTTTCTATATGACACCTTGCTATCACTGAAATACCTTCTTTCCACACAGTAGTTAACATTTAACAAAAAAACGAAGAGGAAGGCAAGGGGCAGAAATTTAAAACTAATTTAGAATTACAATAGAACCCTGGTAAATCCTATTATAGCACCAAACTTTGCATAAGGCTCCAACCAGTGATTTCATTACTAAAATGTCATAAAATAACGGAAGTAATCTCATTAAATTCACCTAGAAGGTGGCTTTAAAACATACGAGCTCAAAGACAGCAAAAAATGGGACTTACATGTAAAAAGAAGAAAAACAGCCTCAACCACCTCTGGTGGACACACACACCCACATGTACCCAAACTAGATGACTGCACTGAAGCACTCATACTGCCTTTGAACAAAGGAACCCCACCTGGGTGGAGAAGACAGAGCTGGGACTTAACCCTTTCCTGAAAGAAGAGAGGCAACCTGTACAATCACACCCAGAGACTAATTAACATTCTTTGATGTATTCATCTGTCCTCAGCCCAAGAGCTCAGTGGAGTCATCCTAACATTTATAGAGCTTGGTAAAAAGCAATTTGCTGTGAGGTAATGTAGTGTAAGCTAAGGTCACAACCCAGTCTTGCCAAATAAACAGAACTGCCAAGGATCCCTTCCTGTTGCTTCAGCCCTCAGACTGATGTGGTGGTTCACCTGGTTGCCTCTCTCTTTCCCACTGATCCTCACTCATTTGGGGGTTTCAAGTGTGTGTGGCAGGTACAGGAAGGCCTGACGTGCTTGGGCTCTTTGGCTTTCCTGGATGCTTCTTGGCAGTCACACTTGGACTCAACAGCTCCCAGGAAGGAAAAAAGCAAAAGGGAGGTGCAGTCTTTAACAAGGATAGAGCTGTGCCTTCCCAGCCCAAGGAGAACATGCCCTGCCCTGCCAGGATGGGGAAATCACTTTTGAAGCTGAGCCCAGGCCTCCCCAGTGCAGATCTTCCACCAGCTATTGTCCCGGCGCAGACTTCCACTCGACACAGAGACACAATGACAAAGGGACTCATTCACTGACTACCGAACGTCCACCACACACCAGGTACTGGGAGCAGAACAGTCCAAAGCAGTGTTATTTGAGCAGACTTTTGGCTGGGGGTGAGGGGAGGCTACATGTTCCCCCTTATAAAGGGAATATAGAATATGAGCTTGGTTATGATTTATTAAGTTGCCCATGTGTGTTTGAAAGGAAAAACACAGCCCTAGTTTTGTTACAGTCCTAGCCATTCCACAGATCTAACCCCAAAGCTGATTTTTTTGAACCCCTGTTGAGAGAATCTTTCTCCAATGTGATGGAGATAACAGCAGGTTATCAATTTCTGGTTTTAAAAAGGAGAAAACTTAGGAGAAGGGGGACTGGATCGTTTGTACTGTAACCAGGTTCTTTAAAGAAATCTTTACTAGACAACACCCTTGTACCACTGCAGTGTACTAAGAAACCAAAATCCTGTACAGTCGATCCCAGAAGGAAGGCAGCAGAGTTCAGCAATGGGCACTGGAAGTATTTTGAAGTCTTGGCAGAATTCTAGAAATTACTCAATCAGCCAATGAAATTATGTTGAACAAAAGCCTCATCCTACATGTAATTATATTAAAGCTCCTGAAGATTTCTTTCCTCAAAGTGCTTTCCTCTAAACAAAAGAGGTTAAGGTGAGAAGAACGGATGGGGCTAGAGAAAGACAGAAAAGGGGGGAAAGGCCCACAAAAGCGATGTCCTTGCCCACCACTCAGCAGTACATTTTGTAAAATGGTAGGTCATTCACGTACTTTTTTTACTTATGAAACTCATTATTCAACACTACCTTGTTTATTAGATTTATTGAATTATAAATATTTAGATGAAAAAATGAACCACATGACAAAACGTGGGTTTTTGTTGCATACCAAGAATGTCTCCTCAAGTGAAATTTTCTGAAAAGAACACAAAATTGATCAGAACTCCAAGTCATCTTCCAGTTTCCCTGAATCGGAACAATGAACAATGCGTTCAATTGTGTGTGCATGCGTGTGTGTGTGTACACACGTGCATTCATTTCCGGCATCAAGCTGTAAAGTTTTGGTGCCATGTTCTTTTATCTTACACAGTCGTGAGTGGGACATCCAGCTGGTTTAACAGGAAAAGTTAACAGTTGGAATTAAGTTACTTAGCTGCAGCATCCAGTGTCAGGAAAATCATTATTAAAGATGCATTTTCTGAATAAATATGGTAGACACAACATTTTTGTGACTCCCCTTGGAGAATATGAATAAACTGTCAGTGGGGACCTGTCAAGTCCAACCCTCCTATAATTTGTGATATTTGTGATTTATGACAAGAAAATCATTCATCTTCCTAATGATCATGAAGAAGCCTGCTGAATTTTATGTAATGTAATTGAGAGACAGCGAGTCAAAACATATAAAACACCTTTCGTATTTACCATACTCATCTGCAAAGTTGCTTATAGGAACGAACTATGGAACATCGTGTCAGGCAGATTCATGAGTTGCCCAGGAATTGTAAGTTATTTAAACATGAGCATTTGGCTGTCTCCACGTAAAATACAAATTAGCAAATTGACGGTACAAAACTGAAGACGTCTTCCCACTGACATGCCATGCTTGTCCAGAATGGCTCCCCAAAAAACAGAGAAGCAGAGATATGGATACAGAGGTAGCGAGAGAGAGTCATATCCCGATGGAATAGCAGAAAAATGAGAAAAATAAATACGAAAGCGACACAGACACTAACAGCACAAAACCTTGCATTCCATTGTCATAGCAGGCAGCTTCGTTTCCTTCCCTCACTGCCCCCTGATTTCTTGGCATAATTAAAGCCTGATGTGGAAAACACCTACATCTAATTCAAACCTATCAAGCGAACTAGAAAAAAGTTAAAAAATAAATAAATGAAAGCTGCAGCAGGCCAATTTTAGCCAGTAATAAATGAAGATGGGCCAGGGAGATCCCAGAGTCCTGATGGTGGCATTTCAGTCACAGGTAAACTGTGCTGCGATAACATTCAGTTTTCCAGCCATGAGATGATGCTAATTGAGCACTCTAGTCTCCTGTGCCCTCCCTGCCCACCTCTGCCTGACTAGCTCTGCTGTCATAGACTTAGCTCAGATATCTGCTGATAACCACAGGAGGAATTTCTTCCTCCCTCCCTTGTGCTAATGTAGCACTTCTTAAACGGCATTGTGACTAGCTGAGTGCAAGGCAGTTTCTCCCACCAGAATCCAAACGCTTTGAAGACAGTTTCAGCATCTCATCTATTATGCCCACGGTCTGGCAAAGAGTGGCATATAGTAGGTGTTCAATAAACATCCCTTGAGTAAGTGTGCCAGTGAACAAAGAAGCATTTAAATTATCCCAAAGACTAAAACAAACGAACAAACAAAAGGCTAGAATGAAAAGAACCTAGTTTTCATATTTCTGCCCTCCAGTCATTACACTTCAAAGAATTCTAAAGACGGTTTTTTTAAATAGAAAGGAAACTATATTCCCAAACAGGAAAAGATAAACAATCCCTCATAAATTATCACGAGGACCCTGGATGTTATAAATTACAGCTATGAAATTCTAGTCCTTTGAAACCTATGTGGTATCTCCTTTAATTCTCCTCTTTCATCTTTCCAAGATTTGTGTTTCAATCAGGGATGGAGTGGTTCAGGCTGAAGACCAAGATGACGCAGGGACACCTATGTGCAAAATCTTGCCCTCTCTCCCAACATTGAGTCCCTTTGCCCAGATGAAACTTTGATTTCCTGGGAAGGTGCCCAGAACTCTCTTCTTAACCCTTCCAAATGACTACATCTTCGCCCACCCTTGAGCTGTGCCTAGAGTTACATCTTACAACTACTTTCCTAAAAAGTGGCCACTCCATATAATTAATGAAAAAATAGGATAGGCTTGGAAATATACACATACAAAACTATTTCCTAAGTCAAGTGAGGCCAAGCCAAGGTTCTCGGGGATCCACAGGCACTAACTCATCAGGCTAAGCAGCAGCACTGTGGAGAGGCTGTGGAGCCAGAGGACGTGGATTTGACACCAGCTTTGGGACCTTGGCAAGTTATGAATTCTACTGTGCCTCAACCTCTTCAACTGTAAATGGAAAAATTGTGGTGCGGACCCCACAGGAGCATTGTGTGGGGAAAAAACTTAACACAGATAAAGCAAACAGACCTCCATGCCTCACATTGTGCATTAATAATAGAGTTATTGCTATAAGGCCATCTTCGTATGTTCTGGTCTTTTAAATGATTACTTAGTACAGCATTCCAGATGATGAGGAAATGCCCCTCCTGAGTAAATCCCTGCCACAAAGACACTGCCATTGTGAGCATTTGGCATAGAGAACCTGATCCTAAAATATTATGTCCTGTAGGGTATGACATCATGAATGTTTTAAAAGGAAATATAGTGTAGTATTGGTTTTACCACAACCCATATGACTGCACAGAAAACGTCTTTTTTTCACCCCATACAACAGAGTTACTAGCAATCTGTTTCAGACCAGGTTACTTGGCTCTCCCAGCTAGCTTATCTGTCCAACGAGATTAGTCATTGTCACAATCATCTTCACCGTAACTAATGCTTTTGATAAAACTTAAATCATGTATAAATAAGCATCTAATATACAGAAGATCCATGCAATCTTACTCTATTTTTATTCTTCCCAATTTCTATCTAAATCTGTGAACTTTCACATCAGTTTTTCAAGTTTTTCAAGTAAAGATTCTCTTGTTACTTTCTCTCCCTTTCACACTGAATCCGGTCCAAAGGGGGTGGGGGAGCTAAAGAAAGCAAAAACCCTTTTTGTTTCTGTAAAACCCAATTACACATTCCTGATGAATGTGTTCCTTATTTCCTTCAGCCAGAATATCTGCTGCAAAAACTATGTGAGGGGGGGGAGAAAGTATGCAAGGGGCCAAGGAAGGGTGAATGGTTATCACAAAACTGCAGAGAAGGCAGATGATGGAATATACAATGTTAGTAACAACTCAGTAGTAAAAAGGATAGTGACCTGTATCTCCTGACTTTGAACTTAGCAGACAAAGGGCAATGAAAGTATAATATAATGCTCGTTTTTCACTTTGAAAGCAGATGGTAAGCAGTATCCGAGAACACTGAATTGTATACCGCCCTAGATGTTTCTGCAGGATTAGATAAGACCA
>VMDR010030552.1:0-12341 GCA_007922815.1 Macrotus californicus
TTTAAATGGAGAGGAGTGCAAATTACAGAGAGAGGGATATTTTTACACCGCACTCAGCATTTTATCAAACAAAGCAGCCTCCCGGGGAATAGGGGACAATACATTATAAAACCAAACTCTCTCCTGATCCTGGTAAATGGGTATTTAATCTTCCGATTGCAGGCATCCACTCTGACGCGCTTGTAATGAATATACTAGCACGGGCATTACCTGAGCTGTGGTGCTTTCCTATGCCTTAAAATACCCTTGGTTTTTCTTTCGGGCGTGGTCCAAATAAAAAAATTAAAAAGACAGAAAAGGGAAGAAAAAAAAGCTTCAGAGCTCAGCTGTCCCCTGCAGGCCACAGCAGAACCTTTACCTCTCTGCAAATTACAGAGCTCTGGAGATTTTTTCCCTATTAATTGCATAATTGCTTTTCCTGCCAAAGTAATTTGAACCCTTGGGGGTTAAGAAAATCACTTACTGTGAAATAGTGGCAATTTTTAACCCATTCAGCTGAAGTTTCTTTGCCTAATTAAATGTACAACGGCTGTTTGCTGCCCGTGGTGGATGTTTCAGAGGCTGTTCCAATTGCTTTGCACTAGAAACTTCTATTTAAACCTCGATAGAATTATTGCACTGAGTTCTCATGTGTTCTGGCTCCTAGTATCCTTAATTTCTGCAGGAAAACAATTTATTTAATCATTGGCTGATCTCTAATGTTTGTGTCTGTCTTTCTGTGCACGAAAAAATAAAGCCATCATCTGTTATAGAGAATATATTTAGGCTGCTGGGAAAATACCTTGTCACATGCTGGTTTTGACAGCTGCTCAGTGGGTTTTCACAGAAGTCCAAGTTATTATATTCCATGTTATAAAGTTGGGCCCAGAAGCTTAATGACTTTCCAAAGGTCACTCCTGAAGTCAGCTTTCGTATTCCCAAATTATCCCTGCTTTTTTGCCTCTTTGGTTCTTGCTTTAGCATAAGCCACATTCTTATACCATGAACCATTCATAAGAAGCAATTTAACCAAAAGGCTTTATGTTTTCACCACTGGATGTAATTTGGTGTTTTGACATATGTAAAGGTCACCTGTAGCAAAGAGACTTTAAGCACTGCAAAGATAAGAACTGAAATAAATTCAAAATAATGAATACCGTCCTAGACTGTGAGATCAGGAAGGAATTTAGGATGACAAGTGTGAGGCTTTGTAGATGAGGAGACTGAGTATCAAAGAGATCTGGGTGACTTACTTGCCTGAGGTTTCGTAGCTAATAAGGACCAGTGTTGGCACTCAAGTCTCGGGCTTTTGATTCCGTGTGCATTGCTCATTCTCCGTGGCTGCTGTGAAAACTCCCAGGCACAGCCAACTCTGGAGGGCTTGTTACCAAAGAGCCTGGTCCATCTGTAAACGAGACTTCCACCCCTCACTTTCTGGTGGCCGCTGTGCTCTTCCCTTACTGCTCAAGTTAGTCCATGATGCGCACAGCCAAACACATGCCACAATGAGGGTGGAAATATGAGGGAGAGGAGAAGAAGTAAACCAGGGAGGAAAGATCAAAATGTGCCTTCCTTCCACATTTGGAACCATGGGGCCCTCTGAGACAGAGACACCATGAAGAGGGACATGGTGGCACGCCAGCTGTGTCCCAAGCCTCTTGATCTTCACTCCTGCAGCCCTGAGCTGCCAGACGCTTTAGACTTGATTTGCTCATGTTCTCTTGGATGATGACTTCCGTAACTTGCCACTCACCAGTGTCAGAGCGGAACTCTTTCACTCAGCATCAACCGCATGAAATGCTTTAGACTTGCAGGGCATCCAACCCGTTGGCATCTCTGGGCCACACATTAAATACACAAACACTAATGAAAACCGATGAGTACAAAGAAAGGTTTTAGGTAAATTTATAATTTTGTGTTGGGCCTCATTCATAGCCATCCTGGGCCGCATGCAGCCCGTGGGCCACAGGCTGGACTCCCCACTGGAGTAAACTGGTACCCAACGGGTCTGAGCTGTGCTTCTAGGCAAAGGTAGCCATCTGACCTTGGTCATTGCTATTGAGAGGATACAGAGCAGCGAGCCTAGAACTTAGGGCACTGCAATGTGTGTCTGTGGAACATTGAACACAAATACACAAATTTCACATTTAAGTCTCTTCTCGATGTTGAAATTGAGCCATTGTAAAGTATTTTTTCCCCCATTTTTTTTTCTTCATTCCAATAATTTCACTAAAATTCCACTTGGACAACATATGATGTTTCCTAAATTTAGTATTTTATTTTGCATGATGAGGAAGCAAGTGCTATGCAGATTCTGTGTTATGATATTTTCTCCCAATGAGTACCTGATTATTTTTACATTTGTGTCTATTATCACACAGGTCATAGATGAATCTGCTAATTTTAATAGCTTGCATAACAGTCATCTGCCCCTCAAATGGGCTTTCATCCTTTGAGTCACCCTTTGGAATTACTTTTACTCCACTGAGCATGGATTTGCGCTGACCCATATACTTGACTCATACAACCTTTTTTCTAAAAAGGTGTCTGTTTCTGAGGAAGCCAGGAGGACTTACAGGTAGAGCCCAGGGTCAAGGGAGAGAATGAGAAAATGGAACTTCTGATTGTAGCCTGAAGCCCACTGTTTCAAGCAACTAAATCATCCAACCCTAAAAAGGCTACTTAGGTGCAACTAAAATACAGTCAGGCCACCAAACATTGATATTGTTGGTGCCTTTCGTTTAGGATAGGACAACACAGTGCCTTCTTTGCTCTTTCTTACACCCCTGACCCCTCCTCCTTTACAAACCCACTGAATGAGGATATCAAAATTCCCTCTGCTTCGTTCTCAAGTCCTCGTTTTAATTCCTTTATCATGCTGCAGTCCATGGTTATTAGATTTCCCCTGGACCTTTATTCAAAAGGTAATACATCAAATATACAATGCGCCAAGCTTCTCTGCATACTGAAAAAAATGTGCTTTAGTGTTTGGAACATGATATGATATCCACATACATAAATATATTTGAAAACTGAGTGTCTCCTTCAGACCTTCTTTTAAAACAAGCCAGAGAGCAGACTGTGGTGGGGGGATGGGTGGCAGGGGGGGACAGAAAATTGAACTTTCCAAGATCAGTACTTAACATAAAAATTTCATCACAATCTTTATCATCTTGCAGTGGTTGCAGAAAAGGCCTAGGCTCCCTCCACCTTTAACTTCCTAAAGTCGCCTCTTTTACCTTCAAATCTGATGAAGTGTCAAAGTCATTTACCAGTAATGAGTTCTGCTGCAAATTTTATTTTGCTTGGAATTTAATTAATGGGCCAAAGACTTTCCATTGTGATTTGAGCAAATGAATAATAAATCAAGAAAGGAGATTTGTCAGGGAAGGAACATCTGTTTCTTACAAGCGTTACAACATGACTACTGCTTGGCTGTGCATTGCCGGCACCGAGACAGTAGGAGTCCTCTCCGGTGCAGCTCTCTTCATTTATTGCTCCAGTGAAGGTGAACAGAGAGCACACTCTAATGGGCCTCTGGTGTTAATAAAAGCTTTGTGCTTCTCCAGTTCGCCTGTAGCCTCTTCCTTGAGGGTGCTACTGTCCTTACTACATGGTTTGTTGAGCCACGTCAGGATTCTGCAATGTCAGTACTTTACTGGATGATTAATAAGGGAAAGACAAATTCATAAGCAGAAACAATATGAAATTACCATCGTATTAGTGTTCACTGTCATGCCTTTTATTTTGGGGAGGGGGGGTGGTTTGTAAATGAGATAGTGATTGAAGTTAAGTACTTTGGCTTGCACTGTCAAAAAGCAAAAATAGGTCACCCGACCTGTTGGGCTTTGTCTAGTTAACCAATAACAGACTATCGAAGGGGCTGTGACTTTTGTGATCGTGCCAGAGAATCCAGCGGACGATTCAAAGAGGAGAAGAATTTGTCTGACCCAGCCAGGTCTGCGCTTGTGGGTGAGGACAGAGAACGACAGTGCTTTCTCTGCGACTTTTTTTTTTCTGGAACATGTTTTGCTCCTATACACCAGGGAGGTTTAAGTGCCCACTAGGTAGAAATAAATCACTTTATGAAAATTTGCACCGCAGGGCTCATGATGACCCTGGTGTTATGCATGGGCGTGAATGTCATGCAGAAGTAACATCAGGTCCTACGTGTCACCCTTTAAAACAAACAAAAAACCTTTTTGTAAGGTTGGAATGATAAAAAGAACTTCAAATTTCGTGATTTTTAAAATATGTCTTTGGAGCACACCTCACAGGAATGTTTCCCTGATGGACAGGGCAATTTCCATCATTGGGAGAACATGGAGCCCCCTCCAAACAATCCTTTCTAGCATCCTGGTTGACATTGCTTTGTCTGATAAGGTATCCTTCAAGCAGTTTGTATCTGAAATAGCTCTACAGAGTGAAAGGAAAAGATATATCTATCTGTCTATATCAGCTGTGGGAGAGAAGACACCATGAAGACAGAGAAAGGGGTTATTTTAGGGAGTGTAGTATGTGCTGCATCAACAAGAGAGACTGAGTTTGTTCCCATTTTTCAATTTTGGGGAATGAAGAAAATGAATTCACCCCTGAAGTTAGCATACTGAAGACTCCACTCACAATCTCTCTTACTCATTCCTTCAAATACAACAAAACTAATTTCTTAATTCACTCCAGGAAAAGGTTGCCAGATAAAATACAGGACCCTCAGTTAAATGTGAATTTCAGATAATATATAATAGTATATACTATATAATATTTTAGTATAAATAAACTTGTGAGTATGTGATATACTAAAAATTGTAATTTCATATCAAGTTTATATAAACTTATAAAGTATATAAAGTGATAAGTGTGGAGCACACTTGTACAAAAAAATTATTCATTGTTTATCTGAGATTAAAATGTAACCATGCCTCCTATATTTTACTTGCTGCGTCTAGGCATTTTACTCCATAGAAAAGTACATATTGTAAAAATGAAAATTTCAGGTGATCACAATGGCTTAAAATATGCTTGCAAAGGTAAGAGGAAAGGAAAGCAAAGCAGGTATCGCCTGCTATTATAATGAACATGGAGTGATTTCAATAATGTTTCATGTTTAAAGTGAGCAAATAACTTACTTGAGTCAAGCACAGGTTACCACACTTAACTCTGCAATTTAAAGGTATAAACATCATACCGTATATGCCCGTATATAATGTGACCTGAACTGCAAGGCAAGATACGTTTATCCCGCTGTTCAGATTTTTGAGATAATTACTGAGCTTGATCAAATTGGAGAACCATTTCGAACAGCCAAATGTCTACTTATACAATTTCAGAGGTTTATAGACACATGAGACATCAATTTTAAAGCTATACACCGTCTACTACTCTCACGTCTCACACTGCAGACTTACTCAGATTCTCCCCCGAAACTTTGAGGCCAATGCTCTCATTATCACTGAGCATCACTGGATGTCCGAGTTTTATAGTGGCTTTCTTTGCACCGTCCTCTAAGCTGTTGCAGATATAACACCTTTAAATCGCTACATGATAGTGTCACTAAAAATGTCAACCCAAACCACGGTGACCCTTTCCATCACGTTTGCATAACTTCTGGTTTTCTACCCATTTGAGTTCCTCACAGCATGGCTATGCACGGTATTGTTTTAAAGTGACCTTGAAAAGGCCTGACTTTAATGGTGGACAATATTTGTAATTGTGGTTTATGCTCCCGGAATAATTACTAACCTGGGTTATAAGACTTTCTTCCTTCTTATTTCACAACAGCAATATTAATTGGGGTCATTGAGGGCTGCTCATTTTTTTTTTCCTTAAACAATATATTACTTTTCAAAATGAAGTAACAGAGAGTAAACCAGAAAGCTCTTGTATATGAGAAAGCTCCGAAGGCTTCTTTTCTGAGGAAGAATTTTTGGAAAATATCTTACTCTCTAACTGGCTGCATAACAGGACTATGCCCATCACAAAAGCTTGCAGGGAGATTTTGCTGTTGGAAGGGACGGAGGTCCTTTCTCACTCTGACTGTCTTTTTAAGCCCTGTAGATACGACAATGCCCATTTTTCTTCTGCGTCACAAGGAACAAGAGACCTTCACATTTGGATATATATACAACAGAAATTGGGAATCCACCCAGGCATAGTCAGGAACAAAACAATTAATCAGGGTACAGGGAATAGGGCTATAAGCATATTATATATTTGCGTTCCATCGTTCTTAATTGTCTAGGAAAATTGTAGGTTAAAGTGTGGGCAAGAGTTCTTGTGTTTTATGTTTGAGCATTTGATATTAATTAAATGATCAAGCTCATGTGGTATATTAGTCACCTAATTCTGGATATTAATCTTTGGTTTAATACAGTTAAATTGCGTGTGTCTGCATACCACGGGCATGTAGATACATGTATATAATATATTGTTATGCAAATATACAGAACACTGAACTGGAAAACTACTTATGTCGTGGCTTTAATAAAAGCATAAGGGAAATTTACTTCTCAAATTAAAAAAACTGGCTTTTATTTAGTTTTACATTCCTAATGATAAAATACATCTATTGGACTGGTTTGGGGGACCAATTTAAGATTTTTTTAATGCCCAAGAAAGTGGTAACTCTTGGGGCTATACATTATGGAATTGTAGAGCCCAGTAGAACATAGAAAGTAGATGTACTCAAATGCACATTGAGTGAGTTAACAAATAAGTAAAATGTAGCTTAAATAAGCACTACCTCCCCCAACTGATGATAAAGAAAGGTGATTTTGCTTCAACACTGTCACGTGGTCATTGAAATCGACCAGTCCCCTGTCATTCTTCTCCTGTTGTCTATCTCAGTTTGCTCACGGGATCCCAGCCTTCACATCGGTCTCAAGTGTCTGTAATATCTTTGAACATGGACGACTTAAATGCCATAATTGATGATGTCATTTTCCGTGTGATGCCACTGAAACAGCTCACTCATAAAACGCCTCATTTCTACTTAGTCTTTGCCACACGATGGTCCCCTCGGGGCACATATCAGAGTCACCTGAGGGACTTTTTCCAACCCCCTCCCTCCATCCAGAGCTGAACAGGCCCCCTCTCTCCTTGAGAATCACTCTAACCGATGGGTATGTTGTCATCCTCAGGTGTTGTCAGGGTAGAAAATAATTTGAAAACAACCAATCCAATGAAAAGCCAAACATCAGGCTAATTATCAGCCACTTTCCATTATGCGAGATATTATGTGATTAAACATTCGGGTCACGGAATTTTTTCTTAATTCAATATTTGCCCTCATAGACTCAATGGAGTTTGTGTCAGAATTCTTTCTATAGACGTACAGAAATGTTACCAGCCTGGCAGTCATTTTTAAGTAAGGCTAAGTGGCATTATTTTCAGGTTACTCTTTCAAAAAGTAGCTGTCCTCAAATGATAAAAAGGATATTGTTAAAAAGGTCCATTTGTGAGTCAGTTTATTTGAAATTTAAATATTTTTTCTGAGGAGGGAATAGAGAGTGGGAAAGAGAAAAGGGAGAAAGGGACAAAGTGAAAGAAAGCAAATGTGACGAATGGTCTGTCACACTGAGGATATCTAGGAGAAGGGTAGGTAGGGTATGTGGGATTCCATTGTGCTATGTATTCTTGTAAATTTTCTGTGAGTTTGCAGTGTTCCCAAATAAAATGTTCAAGGCCATTCATAATAAAAGCAAACAGAATAAAGTAATTAGGAATAAATTAAGGCAGAGAAGGGTAAGAGTCATAAATTGAAAACCACAACACATTATAGAAAAAAATTAAAGAAGATCTAAATAAGTGGAATAATACCCTGTGTCATGGACTGAATGACTTAATTTTGTTGAAATGACAGTACTCCCCACATTGATTTACAGAGTCAATGAAATATCTATCAAATTCTAACTGCCTTTATCACAGAAATGGACAAATTTATCCCAAAATTCCAATGGTAAGCCAAAAGTCCCAGAATAGCCAAGACAACCTAGAAAAATAACAAAGATGAAGGCATCACATGTCTCTATTTCAAAGTTACTACAAAGCTACAGTAATAAGAAGAACGTGGTAGTGGCTTAAGAATAGACAAATCAAAAGAAACCAGAAATAAACCCACAAGACTATGGTCAACTGATTTTGATAAGCCTGCCAAGACTATTCACCAGGGAAAAAATGGTGTTTTCAATAAATGGTAATAGGCCACTGGATATTCACTTGCAAAAGCATAAACTTGAACTCCTACTTCATATAATATGAAAAGATGAATACAAAGTGAATCAAAGATCTAAATGTAAGAGCTAAAATGATAAAACTTGGAAGAATCATGAGAGTACCTCTTTGTGACCTTGGATTGGGCAACAGTTTCTTAGTTATGATACCTAAAACACAAGCAAACACAGAAAAAGTGTATACATCTGATTTCACTAAAATAAAACATGTCTGTGCACTAAAAGACAATATCAGAAAGTGGAAAGCAGTCCACAGAATGAGAGAAAATATTTGTAAATCATGTATCTGATAAGGTTCTGGTATCCAGAGTATATAAAGAATTCTTACCACTCAACAACAAAAAAAGAGATATCCAATTAAAAAATGAAGAGTGAATTTGAATATACATTTCTCCAAAGAAGATATATGTATGGCCATAAGCCCATGAAAAGATGCATAGTGTGGGGGAGGCTAGAAAGGGCAAAGACTAAGAAGGAGACATACACGTTCTCATATCCAACTGATAAACTGTAAACTTAAAGCTGAAGGTTAAGTTACTTTTTGATGTCCTACAAGAAATAGAAGTGATGTCATTTAGCATTTGGCTAGTACCAGAGGTGGTAGAAGCTCGCTTTTAATTTTTTGGTTAAAACCTGCTTGAGTGTTCAAATTCCTTAGGAGGCAGGCAAAATAGTTTTTTTTCCCCCTTTTAAAATGCCTTATGGAAATAACGGAATAAATGGTCAAAACCAGTGTTAAGGAGCAACTCATTCAAAGCTTCAGTGTCTCCTCACTGAGGCCTACATATAAACATTTGACATAAATGCAAACTGGAAGCAGTTAGTAGTGTTTCACTGGGAGACCCAAATCTTCCCAATGAGAACTTTCATGAAAGCCATCATTGCTACCCTGTTCCACTCTGGGTTTCCAGAGCCAAAATTAATTAGGGCCTAATCAAGAGAAGCACTCACCTTGACTTTCAATGAGCCATAGATAAATAATGAACTAAGTTTCAGTTGGTGATCAAGGGGGCTTAAAGAGAAAAGAAGGTGCCAGGCACAGTACTTGGTTTGGAGATAGTCACCCAGGCCCTGTCTCTTATTTTTCCTCTTAATATCGCTTTATAAAGCCTTATCATAGCCCTCTGACATGTGAAGAGAGAGCCTTCGCCCAAAATGTAACTAGATGCAGAGAAAGGCAAGTTTAGGGTTACATTTCTGTCTTTGAGAACAATCTTGTCTAAGACAACCAATCTCTTATAACAGACCATCTCCAGGAGCCCTGTGAGAAATCATCACTCGGGAGGATGAGCAATGGGCCTGGACCGTTTCCCTCTGAGATGTGATCACAGAATAAGCTTTTATCCTCTGAACTCAGGAGGGCACCTTAATACCAAAACCAGCCAGTCTCACCTTCCTGTGATACTCATTTCATTGTATTTTGTGTAATACGCTTTGATTTGAGCTGCAGACAACTCCTATTCATGCATTTTTAATAATAACGCCAAGCATGTACTCATCCAAGGCAGTTGTTACCGCAGTGACCATACATCACGAAACCGAGTTTGAACGTCTGCGTTTGGGTAACTTAACTGGTGGGCAGGAAACCTTGACTCTAGGTCAGACACCCTGGGTCTGAGCGGAAAGTCGGTGGCTTTGGAGTTATTACTTCTCTTTCAACCATGTCCTATTTGGAAGAGGATAATAGTGCCCGACAGATCTTTTGTTTAGTGCTCCTTATATATAGTAAAATCCTGTAATTTAACAGCTTGCTAGGGGAACAAGAATTTGTTCCAGTTCCTGATTTAAATGTTTATGCTAATTGCTATTTATTGGCCCAGATGCAAATGATAGGTTGGCCAAAGTGAAATTTTATGACGAGCAAACTCCCCCCTTTTGTGCAAATTGAAAAAGTGAAACAAGAGGAAGGTGAAATGAGCCGAAGATGGTCCTAATGGCTGCTTTTTAATGGGGAAGATAAAATTAAGACTGATTTACGTGGCCAACTCCCCTGTTTTCTCTTATCAGCTCATTTGGCAGGAAAAATGGAAAAGTAATTGTTCCTCTTTCAATGTGGGCCTCAAACCATTATTTATTGGCGGAAATTAATCGCTGTTTATCCTTCATTCACGTGGAAACTGCTCCATCAGCATTATGAGCCCAGCAACTCAACTGGTCCCTTGCAATTTAGTCGACAGCAAGCTCGGATGCTGATGAGGCGTGCCTTAATTTTCTGGGCTGTGGGAGTTAATGAAGACTCCTTCTGAGGTGGACATATTTGTATTTTTACAACATTAATAACAAAGGCCCACACTCTGTCTTTGGCAGCAAAAAAAACTTTTTCAAAAAAAAAAAGTGGAAAAATTATCGAAAGAACGATGCATGGGGGAAAAAAAAGAACCGAAACAGAATTATGAAGCCAACTTATTTTGACTTCAAGCACATCTGAGACCTGAGGAGATGTGCAGACTCTTGGGGGCTGGGTGGGGGAGTGGGGGACGGGTTTGTGGATCCCAGCGCCCCTGGGAGTGTCCTGTAAGGCGAAATGAAGATACTGTGAAAGCCGAGTATCGAGAATAACTTGGTTCTTTTTCGCCTCTTCTCAGCATTGCGCGCTGCAGGCAAATGACAGCCTGTGGTTTTTCTGGGGCAGATATTTCTGGATCGCCTCCTGCTCTTCCTCAGGGGACCATCTGGAACTGACAGCCTGTTCTTCAGACTCACATCTTCCTCTTTCCAATCAAGCAGTCATTCATCAAGCATCCGTGCACACCTTATGTGCCCGATGGGCTTCCTTTGCCTCCGATAAGCACACAGGCCAGAGCACCATCCACATCAATGAGAAGCAGAGCGAAGCATCAAGTGTCAGGTTCAATCTCTAGGAAGCCCTTCTGTGGGGGAAGGTTCTAACTGCAGGCAAGTCAGAGATACGTGAGCATTGCCTACAGGTTCCTTTGGATCCTGTGTCTGGCATTTTCCTGCCAAGACCTGTCTTCCCACCTTTGCCCGACTATATTCTAAGGATTTTGATCTAGAAGAATGTGAATAAATATTTTCACAAACCCTCAATTTCCACAGTAAAAATCTAAATGACCTTGCCACATAATAACTTAACAGATGCTGTGAGTATAGATTCTAATTTAAAATAATTTTATTTGGTTTTTCATTTTTTTCCTGACAGCATATTTCCTTAAACTTCTTAATGATTTTTACATGTAATTGAGCTATGACTGTATGTGCAATTTTATATCCTTTTTTAAAAGCTATTCATTCTTTTATCCGACAAGTATTTAATGAGCACATACTATGTGTCACATACTACTCAGGCACTGGGAGACAGAGGAGTGAACCAAAGACGTAAAAGTCCCTGCCTCTATGGAGCCTACATTATAGTGGACATTCAACATTATGAGGTGAAAATTCCCTATGTCCTTAAATTCTCCATATTCATAATTATAAATAGTCTCATGCCAGATTATTTATATAACAGTGTGTACTTCATTTACTATAATAAAAATCACTAATTTGTTGCTATAAATAATTCAGTGATAGTCATCTTTATGCATATTGGTCTTCTTCACTTTTTTTCAATTTCCTGAGGATATGCAAATTGACAGTGGTCTGATTTTTAGGGTCCCACCCTGATAACACACTAGAATCACGGCTTCCCAGGCTCATGAATCAGCACAGCTAGTAGGTCCCAGGCCATGTGTATTTCTGATTGTCAGCCAGAGTTTGGGATATTATCTTACTATTTAATGATCATTCAATGTCACCTTGATTTTTTAATTGCATACTTATATATTTTCTATACTACATATTATACATAATATTTATTACATGTATAATCTCAAATTTCTCTAGCTTTTACTATTCTTATACTGTAATAAAGCTATTGTTAAATAGTTGTTCTCTTGGTATGGTTCCCATAGGTGCTGGGCTCAGTCTCTTATTCTGCTAGAATTCATATTTTAAATGAAATGCTACCAGAAGAATGACATATATTTTATAAGTGAAAAACGTAAAAGAAAAAAATTTTTGTGTTTATCTCAACTGTTCCTAACCTTCCCTAAGAAGAATTTTCTCAAGTTATATTGTGATATTGATTTTAGAATCCATATTATGGATTTTTATGTAGTGATGCTGTCTTTCAAC
>VMDR010030553.1:0-12348 GCA_007922815.1 Macrotus californicus
CCCCTCCCCCCTCCCCTCTGGCTATTGTTAGATTGTTCTTAATTTCAATGTCTCTGGGAATATTTTGTTTGCTTTTTTTCTTTTGTTGATTATGTTCCACTTAAAGGTGAGATCATGTGGTATTTGTCCCTCACCGCCTGGCTTATTTCACTTAGCGTAATGCTCTCTAGTTCGATCCATGCTATTGCAAAGGGTAGGAGCTCTTTCTTTCTCTCTGCAAACATACATATAATTTAATCATGAGTTAATACCGATATTTCCAATTAAAATTTAACAAGCAGGTTTTCCTTACCTTTAAATTTAACATTTACATCTGTTTTCTCCAACAGTAAAAAATTAATGTCTTATAAAATGAGTGTATACTGTTTGCTCTATCCCCAAATATACATAAAATAATTTTAGAATCACAATAATATTACAATTAACAATAAATCCATTACTGCTAAGAGAGTAGACCTCAACAGTTTATCACAAGAAAAAAAGATTCTGTAACTATGGGGACAGATGTTAACTAGACTTAGTGTGGTGATCATTTTGCAACATACACAAATATTGAGCTGTCAGCTTGCTCTCTTTGAGTCTGTCTCTATTTTGCTTATTCGTTTTGTTCATTAGATTCAACATATGGTGAAATCACATGATATTTGTCTTTCTCTGATTGGCTTTTTCACTTAGCATAATGTTCTCCAGGTCCATCCATACTGTCATAAAGGGTAAAATTTTCTTCTTTTTTATGGTCAAGTAATATTCCATTGTGTAAATATACCACAGCTTTTTTATTCACCTGTTCACTGATGGGCACTTGGGCTACTTCCAGGTCTTTGCCTTTGTAAACAACGCTCAGTGAACACAGGGGCATGTATATTCTTTGAAATCAGTGTTTTGGGTTTCTTCAGATAACTTCCCAGAAGTGGAATTGCTGGGTCATAAGGCAGTTCCATTTTGAATTTTTTGAGGAAACTCCATACTGTTTTCCACAGTGGCTGTACCAGTCTGCATTCCCACCAACAGTGCACTAGGGATCCTTTCTCTCTGCATCCTTGCCAGCACTTGTTGTTTGTTGATTTCCCAATGATGGCCATTCTGACAGGTGAGAAGTGATATCTCACTGTGGTTTTAATTTGCATCTCTCTGATGATTAGTGATGCTGAGCATCTTTTCATGTCTATTGGTCATCTGTGTGTCTTTGGAGAAGTGTCTATTCAGAGCCTTTGCCCATTTTTACTTATTTTTATTTTTTTCAAAAATGAAGAACAATTTTAATTCCCTCTTCAATGCGCCAATGTCACGAATCTAGAATTGGTTCCTGGGTTCTGTCGCAGAGAAGAAATATGCATCCTGTTAGTGGTCATTTTTTTAGATGTGGATTTATATTTAACCATTTGGGGGTGGCAGAGTAAAGGCAGGGGCTTAAGAACACAACTTCCCCCATGAAAGGGTACTAGACAGGAAGGTGTAAGTTTGTGCAGAAATCTTGACAATCCTTAGTGGTTAAGGGCAACTTCATGCAACCAAATGACGTGAAATTAAATCAGTCACTTTAGAAAAGGCTAAAAAGTGTTTTTCTTAAGAACAAACAGGACTGCGAATAACGTGCAGGCACACTGGGGTTCTGTCAATGACAACAAGGGCCATGTCAGTTCCCATCAAATCCAGGAATAGTAGACGACCAAACTCACGACATTCTTGTGCTGTCTCTGAGCACACTGCATCCATTACAGGAGTCAGGTCCCTTTGCTGGTTTTCTGTAAATCTGAACTGGTGTTTCTGGTGGCATTGCTGCACCTCCACCTCTGGCCACTTTTGTTTTCCTCTTTTTTGCAGCCTTTGTTATGTCGACCTCCTGGAGATTTCGGAGACTGTTTTTAAGGATTTCTCTGAAGTATAGGACTTTTCCTTTCTGAGCCAGCTTTTTTTCTTCCTTTTGCCTTTTCCATTTTCTCCGCCTATCACCTTCAGTCTCACTGCCCGCACCTGCAGTGTGCCCGCCTCTCCCCAGCTTCTAATGAGCCCCCTTACTGAACTGCTTCACATTCAGTGAACTTTACTCCTGGCTTATTTTCTATTTCCCACAATCCTTCATTAAATCCTTCCCATGTGTTTGACTTTCCAAACTCATCTTTGTATTCCTTGTGTGGAGAAAGGTCTTTGGGACCTAGAAATGCAGTTTCGTGGGTGCTAAAAGGGAAGACAGGATGCTTGTTTGCTGGAGGCTTCTCTGGCCCCTCTGGGAGTTCATCTGCCTGGGGGCCACTGTGAGCAGCCCTTCATCTTGGGAACACGAGTCAGAGAAACACACGTGACTTCACTCATATGTGGAATCTAATGAACAAACTGAACTAACAAGAAATATAAAGACAGACACATAGAGCAGGCTGACAGCTTTGGGGAGGATTGCACAGTGGAGTGATTGAGCATAAAAGATAAAGTTTTACAGATGGGGAGAGAGGGACCCGAGTCAGGGGGCCTTCCTCCCCAACCTTGCTGCTTGTCTTGCTCACAAGAGAATAATTCAAGTGAGAGACAACACATACAGTGGAAATGAGGTAGCAGGTTTATTTATGATACATATACAAGCATGAAGCCACAAGCAGGCACCCTGCTAATCTGAATGCCCCACATAGAGAGGAAATAAGGTCATTAGTAGGTTTGTTCTATACACTTGAGCTGAGGCTATAAGTGGGTACTTAGTTCATGTAAGTGTGCCAACTATTAGGGTTCAGAGGTTATGTACCTCAGCTGGCTTCTAGGTTCCCCTCCTTCTCCCTTTTGGGAATAATGTACAGCTACAAAGGCTTTCTCTCTCAGTCAGTAAAGGCTCTTTGTCTTAGTTGGTGAAGTTGTTACAGAAGCTCCCTTTCCCAGCATAGAATCTCAAGGACTGTCTGCCACTTCCTGTACGATTCCTGCTTGTGAAGTCAGGACACCTGGCAATCTTAGTGAGATCCTTACAGAAGCCACTTTCCTCAGCACCAGCTCAGGGACTCTCCCCTCCTCCTGGTCTGCAACACTGGGGATGGCAAGCTTACCAAACCGAGCTCAGGACTGCTGTGTCAGCTGGTGAGACGTGTCTTCCTCTGCTTCTGGCCTCCTGTGTTAAGCTCTTGGTTAGACTGTAATGGCGAGGGCCCCGCCTTTATTTCCCCTGTGGCAGCTCATTCCTAGCTGCTACCTAACAAAAGAACTTAAAAAAAAACTGAGGACAGAGGACAGATCAGTGGTTGCCAGGGTAGAGGGGTGGAGGAAGGGTTTAGCTAAAAAGGAAAAGCAGGAGGGACATTTTGGGTGACAGACCTGTTTGCACCCCCGTTGTGCTCTTGATTACAGTGCTCTGTACACTTCTCAAAACTCAAAGAACTGTGCACCCGAAGCAGTGAATTTTAGTTTGCTTAATGTAAATTTTTAAAAAGCTGAAAAGATTCCAAAACTGAGTAAGTTTAATATATGCTGAACTTCAACTTAACAACATCAAAAAGTCTTCCTATGTGGAACTGATATCAGTTCTTCATTAAAGTTAATTAAAATGAACTGAAATTTAAAATTTGATTCCCCAGCCACATTTGGAGGGATCACAGCCACAGGCGGCTGCTGTAGTAGGTGGAATGGCTCCAGAACAATTAGGATGAGAAAAGAAGGAATTTTGCGTGGCGAGCTGGGAAGGGCTCACCCATGAAACTCTGGTCCAGAGCCAGGCTTTTTTTTTTTTTTTTAAGATTTTATTTACTTGTTAGAGAGGGGAAGGGAGGAAGAGAGGGAGAGAAACATCAATGTGTGGTTGCCTCCCACGCCCCCTACTGGGGACCTGGCCTGCCACCCAGGCATGTGCCCTGACTGGGAATCAAACCTGTGATGATTTGATTTGCAGGTTGGCACTCAATCCACTGAGCCACACCACCTGGGGCCAGAACCAGGCTTTTTAAATGTGTCTTGTCTTGGGTGGGAGGAGGTCTTTGACTGTAATGTCAATTTTTAAAAAATTATTGATTTATTCAAATCATCTTTCCTTTTTGTACAATTTTATTATTTTAAATTCTGTTTGTGAATATATCCATTTTATTTAATTTTAAAAATTATTAGTGTTTTATAAATATCTGTCATGTTTACTAATCTTTTTGATTATCGGTTCATCTGGAATTATCTTTGTTATCCCTGTTCTCATTTCCTTGACTTCGGTCTTTGTTCTTTTTCCAGCTGTTGTGTTGCACGCTTCTCCCAGTTACTTTGAACATTTCTTGCCCCCCCCGCGAGTATGCTCAGAGGCACATGTTGTCCCTGCAGTGGTGCGTTAGCGAGTCCCACAGATTTCAGCATCTCTGTGGTTCCGTTTTAAATGTTTCTTAGTGTGCTTTCTGCCAAGAGTTATTTAGTAGTACATTATTTACTTTCTAACCTTCCTTCCTTCCCTCTTTCCTCTTCCACCCTTCCTCCCTCCCCCTCTTCCTCCCTCCCACTCCCTCTTCTTTCTCCCTCTCCCTTCTCTCTCCCTCCTTTCTTTTTTCTCCTTTCCATTTTGATTATGGTTGGAGAACAAAGTTGATATTATACTAAGTTTTTGGAATTTTTAAAGTTTCTTTTTAGGTGCAGTTATATGTTTAATTCTTGTAAATTTTCTGAGAATACTTGAAAATGATACAATTCTCTGTTTATTGTGGAGATGCATATACGCACACACCTTTCTTGATGTTGTGCAGGTTTTTCTCATCTCTGCTTACTTTTCTATCTGCTGGGTTTATTTATTTCTGAGAGAGGTGCATGGAAGTTATTGATCCAGCTACTACTTCCTGCAGTTCTCTTGGTTTCTGAGAAGGTATGCTAGCATTATGGATTATTATTTCTCCTCTAAATCTTCCCAGTGGTGCTTTTTGTAATTTGAGATTGCAAGTTTCGTGATTTACATGTCTGTATGGCATATTTGTTTCTGTTGGGGACATGGACATGCCATGTGGCCAGAAACTGTCAGTCCCCACTCCCCAGGGTTAGCCACCACTGTGCTCCACAGCACTAGAGGGACATTTGACAGTTTCCCAGAAACGCGTGGTTACATTTTAGATTTTTGTTGCTAGGATGGGTAAGAGATCATATCTCGATGTAGTTCTAATTTGAACTCTTCTTACTAGAAGCTAGGTTGGTTTTTTTGCATATATTGAATGACATTTTCCTTTATTTGTGATGTTTTCTTTTGTCAATGTCTCTATTGGGTTGTTGATTTTTTCAATATTTAACAGTTCCTTGTTATTAAGCATAACAATCTTTTCTATTATAAGCTGCAAATATTTTTCTCATTTATCTTGTTATTTTGTGGTCGTTTTGCCATGCAATTTGTACTTTTTATATAATGAAATATACGTCTTTGCCCTTTTTGCTCCCGGATTTTGAATCACAGTTAGGAAATCAGAATTGTTTCCAGTGGGATTCATGATGTGAGAAAGTGTCTGAGTACCTGTGTTCCTGAGATGATTTTTTAAATCCCTATCTCCTATGTGGATTAAAAATTGCCTGGGCCTGAGTGTAGGTTCAAGGTTCTTTTCCTTCAGTACTTTCAAGTACATTTTACTCGCTTGTTCGCTGCTGCTCGGTGTTGCCATCGGAAGGTCTGAAGTCAGTCTTATTCCTAGGCAGTAGCTGCTCTTTTTGTTGGGAGACTTTTGGGGTTTTCTCTTTGTTTCTGAGCTGCTTAGACCTTACGCCCCCGTGTCCGAGTGTGGTGTCTCTCCTCTGTCTCCCTGTCACTTTCTGAGTGGGGATTGTCCATCCTGGGGAACTGATCTCCATTTCTGTCCTCGAGAATTCCTCCTGTTCCTCTTTTTCCTTTGGTGGGACTGTTACTGTCCAGACCCTGATGCTCCTACTGCTGTCCCCAGATCTCCTCTCCATCATCTTACTGTTGTCTCCCTCATCACCCTTTCCTTGCTCCTCCTGGGGGATCCCTTCACCTGGTACCCCAGCTGGCCAGCTGTCTCTCCAGGGCTGCCTCTCTCACTGCTTCCACCTATTTCTTTTCACATTACATTTTCGATACCTAATATTTCCACTTATTTCTAAAATTATTTTTGTTCTTATTTCCTGTTACTAATATAGTGCCTGCTTCCTTAAGCTTACTGTTCATGTTTGTTTCAGGTCACTGTGTGTCCCTTCTCACACGTCTGCTCAAGATGACATATGTTGTCTGTATGTCTCTCTCTCTGGTATATGCTGGTGTCTGTCCTCTAAGGTGGCTGTGCTCCTCGATGTCCAGTTATTTTGAGGGCATCTGGCACCCAGCTGGCCAGTGCTTGGGGAAGGGTTGGCAGGTGGGTGGTGCTGGCCAGGTGGTTACAGAGTGAAAGGGGACGGTCCCAAGGAACCACCATTGATCACACACTCTTTGTTTGCTGCCACCCACCAAGCACCGCCCCCAGTAGGATTTTACCTTTAAGTTTCTACGTTTAAATTAGCACCAGCAGGAGGAAGCTTCCCCAGGTTGTAACCCTCCAGCCCTGGGACAGCAGGGCATGGAAGGGGGCGTGAGGCCCTAGGTCCCACAGAGTGTGTGCTTCTCCCCTCATCAGCTTTTTTTCTGGCAATATTTTTATTGTGGTAAATTATACCGACAGAATATTGATCATTTTCGCCATTTTTTAGTACAGAATTCAGTGGCATTTAATACATTCACAATGTTGGCTGCTCATCACCACTATGTGTGCCACAAACTTTTCCATCATCCCCAACATAAACTCAGGGCCCATTAGCCCTGACTCCCCCTCTCTGCCCCGCCCCCGGTTCTTGGTAATCTTTATCCCACTTTCTGTCTGTGTGAACTGGTCTATTCTGGGTACAAGCTCTAAGGGGAATGGTATAATATTTGTCCTTCTGTGTCTGGTGATGTTTTCAAGGTCTATCCGTGTTGCAGCATGTATCAAAATGTGACTTACTGTGGCAGTCATTTTGCAACATGTACATACACCAGATGATTTTGTTGTACACCTCCAATTAATATGATGTTGTGTGTCAATTATATCAATAAAACTGGAAAAAATTCATTCCTTTCCATCGCCCTTCATTGACAGTCATCTCAGCAGAGCTTTATGCTGCTCGAACATCACCCGTACACAGCTGCGCCCTAGGGCCGGTGGCCCCCACAGACCCTCAGGAGGAAGCAGAGTTCTCAGGAAACAGAGCACTTGACAGGCTGGGGAATGGGGTAAAAACTCTCCTCCAACCTGCCTTTTTACTGCAACTTTCGGTTTCACTTTAATTTTAGTCTCTTTAAAGCTGTCTCAGAGATTCTTTGGGGCAGTGGTGTCAGTTCCTGAAACTCACGTTTCTTTCCACATTCTACAGGTCTGCAGCCCTTTTGTTTTACAGATTTGTCAGGAAGCAGGGCCACTGTGGCCTGTGGATTTTCAAAATTTTTTAAATTCCAATTTTATTTATTTTCTCAGTATTATTGAGATAAACTTGACATACAGTACTATGTAACTTAAGGTGCACAGCATAATGACTTGACTTACACATATTACAAATGACTAACACAAAATATTTGGTTAAAATTATTATCTCGGAGTGGGGAAGATGGCAGTGAGGTAGGTGGAGCAGAGCCCACTTTCCCTTGCACACAGCGGGAACACCTAGCCCATCTTCTGAGGATCGGAGTGAACAGCCAACGGTATCCCAGCATATGTGAGGATTGGAGACCAAAACTTGTAAAGGACACTGAAAAATCAGACAGTAAGAGGAGTGCTTCAGGACAATAAGGCCCCTGGGACCAGCATGGGGACGAGGGAGGCTGCAGCCACAGGATTCTTGGGAGAGAGCCAGGTCAACAGCTCCCTCCCCTGCCAAATAAGGTTTGAGCAGCACCAGGAGGGATCTGGATGCTTGAAGTGGCAGAGGGGGAATAAGGACAAAGTGGCAAACACACAGGGAAGGTGTGCACCCCCTGAGACTGTGGACGCTGGCTGGGAAGAGTTGGGCAGTGACAGACCCTGACCCAGTCAGTCCCCAGTCTGGTTGGAGAGTTGGGCTGTGTGAGAGCCAGGCACTTGTCTGGAGGAGCAGGCTTGAACAGGAGGAATTTTTCAAAAAGAAAAAGAGAAAAAAGAGGCACTCAGTGGCTGTTTGGGGAATTCTCCTGCAGCAGCCGCCCCTGCCTCTGAAGCCCCTACCCCCGCCCGGCAGGGGCAGCTGCGCTCCCATTGGAAGACCCAGGACGTTATGCACCAGAACCTGCAGCCCAGCTGCCAACCCCAACCCAGGAGTGGAAGCCAAGTGCTCATGCCCACAGCCCCGGGGATGGTGAGCACCAAACCCACCCGCACATCGGTGGCTGTCCATCCTGCCCCAGTAGCCAAGTGCTCACACCTGCAGCCCCAGGATGGAATGGTGCCCAGAGGCACTTCACACCCTGTGCCCCAGGGACAGCAGCAGAATGCAGGGGCAGCTGGCTCTCTAAGAGGAAGGCAGAGACAGGCCCTGCAGAGGAGAGCTGCAGGGCTCAGGGAGTCAGCAATCCCCAGAAAGACTTATCCCAGTGGGGGAGCTGAACTACCCTGAAGGGACTCTGAGAGTCCCTAGCATCTAGGACAGCAAAGAGCGAGAAGTTGGTTGCCCCTAATTGGTGCACCTCAAGGACAGCACAACTGGTGGACTGAAGGCATAGGCTGGGCACAGAAGGGCACTGGGAGCCAAGCAACGAACTGAGGAACTGGACTGGAGGCTGGGCAACTGAGAAGAGTGCAGCTCAGGAAGGGAGAAGAGCCAAACCAGCCCCCTCTCAGCCTGCTGCAGCCGGGAAGACGGGAAAAGCCGGCCTGGCCGTTCTAAAGCCAGCAGGAGGCATATTTTTTCTTTTGTAAACATTTTTTCTAAAATTCTTTTTTCCTTTATTTACTTCTCTCCTTTTTATTCCTTCTTCCTTCCATCCTTTTTTTTTTTTTAATTCCTACAAGTGAGACAATAAAACCTGGAGCTGTGAAAGGACCACAGTTAGACCCAAAGAGGGGTCATCCCAACAGCTGAGACAGTGAAACAAATTTCACTTTGCTACTCCGGAGCACTTGCAAGTTATTGTATATTTGTATTATTTTTAACTATTCTTACATCTACTATTTTATTAGTATTTTTGTATTTCTCTTCTTTCTGTTTAGTCTTCTCTTGGTTTGTTAAATTGCATTGTTTGAGTGGTTTCCCTTGTTCTCTCTTTCATAGTGTATTTTTAATTTTCCGTCTTTCACTTCTCTTGTGTTCCAATAGCACACTGCTCTCGGTCCTGTACTTCCTATTCTTGTTACTCAGATCACATAGATTCTGTCATATGATTGTTGTTCCACTACTAAATCATTGCTATCCTATTCAATTGTAAATACTATACAGCACCCCTCCCAGATCTTAGCTCATTTCACAGTTTCCTGAACTTTACTACTGTTCTGTTTAACTCTGTTCTCTCACACACTACAGCTATTTTCTATCCTTTTCTCTCACTTCACCTCATAATCTGACCTCTCACAAGCTAACTGCTTTCTAGATCCAAATCACAATCCTTTCCCCCCCAAAACAAGAGTCTTATCTTCTTTCCACACTTTCTAAAAAGTGTGAAATTGGGTGAAATATCACAGTTAACACTATACATATCCAAAGGATCTCCTGTTTCTTCTCTACAGGTTGGTACTTTAAATACCATAGAATACACTCCCGCTGCCTTAAACCATTTTCTGTCCCCCTACAACTGATAACAAAAAAGAGTAGGTGGGAGCTATAAATACGAGTACACCTGCTAGGAGAGTAAACCCACCAACAAAGGAACCACGAAAAGATAACAACAGAAGAAGGTGAAGGAGGGAGTGGAAGCCACACTAACTCAACCCAGGACTGATGTGGAAATACAACTAGATGGTGGAGAAATTACTCAGAACAAACAACTGAACAAGAGTAAGAGAGACGCCTCAAAACCTTGTACATACAGAAGAACCAGCTTCAACACAACCTGTCCACACCAGCACAACAGAATCCAAGACATGGGGGACAGAGTGACCCTCAGTTAATCAGCTGGAGGGAAGGAACCACCAAAGAAAGGTCCAATGACAATCAAAACCCAAAGACAGAGAGCCAATGTAAATGACAGCCCAAGACCAGTGAGCTCAGCAGATCAAGGAGATTACACCACTGAATCTCACCTGTCTTCTACCATAGAAGTTCACACCATAAACCAAGGGAGTCAGAACACATGAATTTAAGAAGCAGATGCTAACAAGAAGAGTCTCACAAACCATGGGCAGACAAAGAAAAAATCCCCAAATAAAAGGAAAGCAGGAAGTCTCAGAAAAAAGTGAAATAGTGGCAAGTCAACTATCAGATATTGAGTTGAAAGCAATGCTTTTGAGGAAACTCAATGAGCTTACAGAGAATTACCAAAAACTACAGGGAAACTACAGTGAACTCACTGCAAACTATATCGACATGAAAAAGGAAATAGAAAGTATCAGCAAGGACCAAGAGGAAAGGAAGAATACAATTTCTGAACTGAAGAACACAGTAGAAGGAATCAAAAACAGGCTTGATGAAACAGAGGATTGGATCAGCGAGCCGGAGGACAAGGTAGAAAAAACTCTCAGAAAGAGCAAGAAAAGGAAAAGAGGCTCAGAAAGAATGAGGAGGGGTTAAGGGAAATGCAGGACAACATGAAACATAATAATATCCATATAAACGGGATACCAGAAGGGGAAGAAGAGCAAGGGACAGAAAACCTGTTTGAAAAAGTAATGATGGAAAACTTCCCTAATTTGATGAAAGAAAAAGTCACACAAATCCAGGAAACACAGAGAGTCCCAATGAAGAGGAACCCAAAGAGGCCCACTTCAAGACACACCATAATTAAAATGGCAACATTCCAAGACAAAGAGGGAATCTTAAAGGCAGCAAGAGAAAAACAGGAAGTAACATACAAGGGAGCCCTAATAAGACTAGCAGCTGACTTCTCAATGGAAATGCTCCAAGTCAGAAGGGAATGGCAAGAAATATTCCAAGTAATGAAAACCAGAGGCTTGCAACCAAGACTACTCAACTCAGGAAGGCTCTCAATTAAAATGGAAGACCAAATAAGGAGCTTACCGAACAAAAGAAGCCTCAAAGAATATACCTCCTCCAAACCAGCTCTGCAAGAGATGCTAAAGGGTCTGCTTTAAGAACAGGAAGAAAAACAATGAGAGAGGAACAGAGGTACAAAAAACTGGCAATGAATAAGTACCTATCAATAATAACCTTAAATGTAAATGGATTAAATGCCCCAATCAAAAGACATAGAATAGCTGAATGTATAAGAGAACATGACCCACACATATGCTGCCTACAAGAGACCCACCTCAGAACAAAAGACATACACAGACTGAAAGTGAAGGCCTAGAAACAAATATTCCAAGCAAATGGAGAGGAAAAAGAAGCTGGGGTAGCAATACTCATATCAAATTAAATAGACTTCAAAGAAAAGAGCCATAAAAAGAGACCCAGAAGGTTACTTCATAATACTCAAGGGAAGAATCCATCAAGAAGACATAAGCATTGTAAATATAAATGCATCCAACATAGGAGCACCCAAATACATAAAGAAAATCTGAGAGGACTCCGAGAAAGATATTCACAGCAACAAAATTATAGTAGGGGATTTTAACACCCCACTGTCAAAAATAGACAGACCTTCCAAACAAAATATCAACAAAGATATTGTGGCATTGAACAATGCCCTAGATGAAATGGACTTAAATGATATACATACAGCCTTTCACCCCATAGAAGCAAAATACACATTCTTTTCAAATGCTCATGGAACATGTATATTCAAAGATAGACCACGTGATAGGACACAAAACAATCCTCAGCAAATTCTGAACATATCAAGCATTTTCTCCAACCACAAGGGACTGAAACTAAAAACCAACCTCAAGGAAAAAAACCCAAAACACTCAAACTCATGGAGATTGAATAGCATGCTATTAAACAATGACTAGGTCAACAATGACATTAGGGAAGAAATCAAAAAGTTTGTGGAAACAAATGAAAATGAACACACAACAACCCAAAACTTATGAGACACAGCAAAGGCAGTCCTGAGAGGGAAGTTCATAGCCATACAGGCCTACCTAAAAAAGATAGAAACATTTCAAATAAACAACCTAACCCAACGCCTACAAGAACTGGAGGAACAACAACAAAGCCAGCCTAGAGTAAGTAGAAAAAAGGAAATAACCAAGATCAGAGCAGAATTAAATGACATAGAGACTAAAAGCACAATTCTAAAGATCAATAAATCCAGGAGCTGGTTCTTTGAAAAGACAAACAAAATCAATAAGCCTTTAATCAGACTCGTCAAGAAAAAAA
>VMDR010030554.1:0-12342 GCA_007922815.1 Macrotus californicus
AAATGTAGAGGAAAAACAATCATTTTCTGATGGTTCATGTCTTCCCTTCTTATGACCTTCCTCATGCCAGGGGTGTTTTGCTCTACGCAAACCTCTTTCCCCACTCAAACTTCTACTCCAGAAATGGTTTGGTGAAATAGGTTTACTCTGAGGTATCACCAAGTTATACTAAAGTGTTGTTTTTGAATTGGCAATGGAAGATTTAAGGCAAAAAAAGGAATTCTTTGATAGAATTCTAGGCATCTCCAGCAAAGTGGTAAAGACGACGTTGAATTTGTGTCTTCCCAATAATTTTGACTCCCTACCACCTAGATGAGGGGTGTCAAACTCATTTTCACCAGGGCCCACATCAGCCTTGCGGTTGCCTTCAAAGGGCCGAATGTAATTTAGGACTGTAGAAATGTAACTACTCCTTAACAGTTAAGTGAGAGCTTGGCGCTGCCGCCGGGTAGAAACAAGGTGCCGGGATGGATAAAACAAGGTGGAGGGCTGAATTCGGCCCTCCGGTCTTGTGTTTGCCACCTGTGACCTAGATAGTTACTGGACTTAGAATCAGAAAATGTGCTTTCTAATCTTGGATGATTTAAATGTCAATCCATAGCTCTGAGATGCTGAATTTAATCTTAGCAATGTATACAGAAGCCTAACTTGTTAGAATTAAGAACTGGTACTTCACTTTACCAGGATCTCTCCACAAAAGTAGAAATGCATGAAACATGCCTTTTTATATTGCTATTATGTTGGATTCCCAGAGAAATCTAGTATACCTCTGGAGAAAACAGCCTGAGGCTTATACCTTGTTACTTTTCAAAAAGAACCATGTTCTTACTTTTTTGTTTTGTTTTGACTTGGTGATGGTGGCAGTGGAGTATGAAAACCATAATAGCACAGATCCTGTTGTCCTTGAATATTTTGTTCATCTCTTCAGATTCACCATCAGCCTTTGGGATTGTCTACTCAAGGACTGTGACATTATGTTTGTAAAGGAAAAATATTTTTAAAAAGGTTGTTCTTCAAGGCCACAAATTTATCTCCCATGTTCACTTTTCTACAGCACATAGTGGTTATCAGAATATTATTTGTATGAGAGACATTGCAAACTTAATGTTGAAGAGACTACCCTGACCTTTCATTCACCCTGTGGCTTTAATATTCACTTCTACATTAAAGGAGAAGCATTCAGAATTTCTGAGCTTTTCAGACTCTCTTATTCCCATTCATTCACTCATTCTATTTTCTGTATTTGCTCAATTAAGCATCCTTGCCACACCCTCCTATTCTTAAATGTATACCTCTTATCCCCTCAACCAGACACTAGAGCGTTCAACATTTGGGGCTTGAGAGGAAGAGTAAAGGTAACCAATGTTTCCTAAGCACTTGCAGATTACATGACAGTTTCTAGGATTCTTACATAATCTAATCTTCATAGAAACTCTTCTAGAACGCGTACAAGGGCTGCTGCATGGGTTAAGGAAATGAGACCCAAGGCACTGCATAACAAAGGCAATTAATTTGTGTCAGATCTGGAAGGTTACCCCAGATGTTTTGGTTGACCCCAAAATTCATGTTCCTTTTTTGGTCATCTGTGGTTTCTAAACAACTTTTCTCAAAAGTAGTTTAGGTAGCTTATAATAAATGAACTAATAAAATGTCCAAACATACAGACTATAAAGGGAAAAGGAAAAGAGACTTGTAACAGGATTTAGAAGAAGGCATTTATTATAACCGAGGGTCCAGGGAAAATGCAAAGCTTTTCTTATATTTTTATTTTCCTAATGGTGGACATTAATGGTTCAAATAATGCTTCCATCAGCTCTCATTGTACATTTGACTGATTTGGGGGAATGGGAGAGATAGATAGAGGTCTCTTTAGGTCACACAGACCACCCTGCCCCTGGAGTACGGGCAAACCGGCTTCCTAGGTAATTTGTGGTGTGCAAAGCTAGAAGAAGCACCTGATAAAACATCTCTTGGGCATTTTGCTTGTGCTTTCCTGCACTTTGACATGGATTTACAGTTGTTCCTAAGTATATCCAACTGGGCTGACTCTTACACATTGTTCAGTAGATTTGGTGATAGGTCGGGGGCTCCCTTTACTATATCCCTTGCTGCCTGATCTATCTCAGTCTCCCACATTTCTCTTATGACTTCACCCATTTCTTTTTAAAAAATATTTCATTTATTTATTCAAGAGAGAGGGGAAGGGAGGAAGAGAGGAACAGAAACATCAATGTGTGGTTGCCTCTCATGTGCTCCCTACTGAGGACCTGGGCCACAACCCAGGCATGTGCTTTGACTGGGAATCGAACTTGTGACCCTTAGGTTTGCAGGCTGGCACTCAATCCACTGAGCCATGCTAACCAGGGTGACTTCACCCATTTCTTGATTTTGTAACCTATTGCACAGCATTATCTTATTTCTGGGAAGGTGCCACAGAATGGGGACAAAAGAAAAACACTTGGAGCAGGAGCCAGGAGACGTCTTTACTCACCATTTGGCAATGTGTGACTAGGGCACATTTTTCTTAGAGATTTATATTTACCCATCTAACAGGCATAATGATTTTTGCCCATCCCTCCCCTGCCATGCCATGTCCCCCTTCACAGGGACGTGAGAACCTTTTAGAAATTGAATAAAGGAGAGTTTAGTAACCTGAAGTATCTTACCATTGGGAAGCTTATTATATGAACATCTGTTTATACAACATGAATCTATCTGTAATTTTGAATTCTTGAGAAGAACTCAAAAGAAAAATCAATGCCTTTCTACCTTAAAGGCAGTGATGCTAATATGCAGCTGAACTGTTCATTGTACAGTAATTGTCATGTACATTTATGCAAATGTGTATAGAGCATATTGTTTGAATTCCCCTAGCTGTGGAATGGGGCCACCCCTGTTTTGTGTAATCATGGAGAATAAGTGTGCCAGCGTCACAGACCAAGTGTACAACTGTAACACTTAAGTGCTAGAACCATTTTTATTATGTTTTCAAACATTATCATACCATGTTTGTTTGAAAACTGGGTTCATTTATGGAGCCTTCAAGATTTGTATTCCATATATAGTTGTGTGTGTATACATACATACACATGTATACATGCAAATAAAAAGGAAAGAAACATCGTTTCTCCCTCCTCTGATATAAGTGTTGCTGCAGCAGTGAGGAGACAAACAGAAACACAATAATCCATTTTGTTAATAAGTCTAAAAAGGGAGCTTCTCCCATCAAACATGCTCAAAGTCTAATTTTCACTCTGTGGTCACAGTAATTATTCACGGCTAATGCCACATCATCTATAAAGTTTTTCATATTATCTTTTTCAGTTTTCACTACAACCCTACAAAGTAGGTTGGATTATTATCCCCATGAATCTACTACTACTCTATGAGCCTCTCAAAGGTGCAACCACCTCTCGTTAATTTTCCTTCCTCTGGCATCTAATTCCCGCAGCAAGTGTGTATATGTATTGAGTTTATGCAGTTTCCCTGTTAGAAAACAAAGGCAGGCATGTTTAGTGGCTTGCACCAGGACTTACAGCTTCCTAATATATGCTGGAGGAAGACTTAAACTTCCCATTTTCTGCCTTTACATCCTGTCCTGATTCTAGTGGACATCATTAGTTCTACATTCAAAGAAGGGGTCAGGAATGGCACTTGAGTCTGGAATATCATATGCAATACAGTGCATAGTATGACAAACCAATTCTAGTAAATTTCCAAATTGAAGTTGTGCTGGATGGAAAACCTTTTTTCCCTTGTCTCCCAGGAGACTTGTGGAAAGTCAACAAAGCAGTTGTTTGGGCTCCAGGGCTCTCCTGCGTACAGCGGCCATTGGTATTCCAAATGGTTATTCTATGGCTCATGAACATCTAAGCTGACAAAGCCGCGTTTCCATGCAGAGGCCTCTGCATAAAAGCAGGCTCTGCTGCCAAAGGCCCTGTTTGATTGATTGGCCTTGTAGTTATTTTCCGGATACACCAAATGGCCTAGGAAGCTACAAATGAAATGCCTCAGTTACCCTTTGAGCATGGCATCTCCACATCTTTCATAAGCCGTTGAGTCTTCCCTCAGTTCTTTTCCCTCACTGATTTTTAAATGTGTTTAAGTGGACAGGCAAGAGAGGGCAAAAGGGCAGAGAAGATGATAAAGGAAAGAGGAGAGGGCAGTTATTCTGCCTCTCAGAAAAGAGAAGCTTTAGGAAGGTATTCAACTTTGTACTCTACACATTCAGGACAAATATGATTTGATGATAGCATTGTGACCCCTCTCTAGTCAAAAAATATTCTCAGATGGGAGGGCAGATAACTTCTTGTCGATTCTGGAGGAATAGTTTTGCCACTGTATAGTTTAAGGCCATGTTTTAATCTGAGACCTGTTGGAAACGACCAGTCCCCATGCTTCAGTGTCCCATGCTTACCATCATTCCGACCTTTGTGTTCCCAGGACCTCGATGCAGTCTCAGACCTCGTACGGTAACAGCTCCCCACCGCTGAACAAAATGAACAGCATGAACAAGCTGCCTTCCGTGAGCCAGCTTATCAACCCTCAGCAGCGCAACGCCCTCACTCCCACCACCATGCCTGACGGCATGGGAACCAACAGTAAGAGCACCTCCCTTTCGCAGCGGCTGAAGGACCCCCAGGGCTAGTGTGAGAGGAAGACTCTGCTCTGGGGTGGGGGATAGAAAGACTTGCTCTTAAGCTAAGTGAGAGGCCCAGTGGGACAGAACAGATCCAAGTTGAGTGGCTTGAGTTTCTCATGGTAAACATTTTCTTGCTTTCGAGGTGTGTGGTTCTTTACAAAGTACTTTGGTAGGGATGAAGAAGGCTGTTTCTTTAGTAGGGACAAGAGTCTCTGTGAAAAGAGTAGTCCACTCCTATCAACATAGGTAAAGACTCACCTCCTTTGAGATAGTCAAAGGCAAATATGTCCAACATCTGGGAAGTAGCATGGTTTGGGGGACTTAAAACCTAAAATATATTACAGTCTAGACTCTATTGCAATGTTACCTATGTACCTATGGACAGCACATCTCTGCTCTAATGCTCAGCTTTTCATTCATAAAAGCATCGCTCTGCACATTTAACATTTTATGATTCTGTGTCCCTGCCATCTTGGCCTTCTCCACTTGTCTGATCCATTCCATTCACAATCATTAATGAAATGACATGGGGGGAGGAGTTTCCCTTTCACTTATCTACACACAGATTTCTCATAACAACTATAACTTAAGTATAAGTTATAACTTTGTTTCTTAAGTATAACTGTAAGAAACAAAGTGAGATTTGGGCATCCAAGTGGATGGTGATTGGTTATAGTTTTGTTGTAAATGTAATTATTTTGTCCACTAGAACTAAATCTAGCAAAGTGGATACCCAAGCTGAGAGAAAGAAAACGGATGGTAAAAATGCAGAAGGATGTATAATGTCCTCGGGGATGCAGGAGCCTGAATACTGTAAACGTATCCTGTAACCCTCCCCCCTTCATAAAATAGTGCCTCAATACTGTCCTTTGAAATCTCCCAGCATTTTTACTAAGCCTTTTGTAGTTTCAGTGTTTTTTTTTTTTTAAGAGACTGAGTTTTTCCTAAAGAAGTTAAGGCAGGGTAGAATTGGGACTCTCAATGGTCTGATGGCACATGTTCAGATTTCAGTGAGCTGGAGACGTACGTGGTAGAAAACAAAGACGTGAGAGCCAGACTACCCTCAGTGGGGTAAATGAAACCTGAAACTCAAAACCTGAATCCTTGACAATAAAATAAAAAGTAACCATTTACTTTTTCCTTAATGTTCTTTCTTACAAGACCTTAGAGTCCTCAAGTTTTTCTTGGGATGACCCACTGGTAGTAATGATAATGATCCATCACATTTGTGTAACATAGTTTGCCTACTTTTTCTTCTTTATACATCACAATGTTCCTTCGCTGTCATCAGGAAAGTCAGAGGGGGAACCGGCACCATGGTATTCCTGTACTCTTTAGCTGGACGGTCAGTGGCAAAGGTCTTTTCCTTTTGGCACACTACTGCTCACTAAAGTAGAAACAAATTACATTTCATCTTTTTGTAGACATGTTGTTTTGATATTTTTTTTTTACCTGGAGACAAAATTGGTTTCATAGATATTATTAAGCTTCTCTTCCCTATAAGTGAAAGCTCACAGTTTATGGTTTAGTAAAAAATAAATAAATAAATCCAGTGTGTTGATGGTGTTCCCAAATACAATCCTGAAATGGGCGAAAACAAAGAGCTAGAATTTTTAATTTCATTCCTCCTTATTAGGTTTATGGCTCTCTACAAATATGGCAATAAATCCCCCTATTCCTATTCCTAGATAAATATAACTCCCTCATTCACAGATTTGTTCATTTGTTCACTTAACATAAGTTGACTGAGCATCTGCTCTGTGCCAGGCACTGTGCTAAGATCTTTGGGGACCTTTAGAGATAAGTTCAAGGTCTAATCTCCATGTTTGAGGGGATTGATCTAGTGAGGGAGGCAGAAATATAACCCATGAAGGCTGATGCAATGAGGAAAATATTAACATCAGGAGCAATGAACAATTGGATAGAGCTTTAGAACTAGAGAAAAATGGGAAGAGATTGTCCTAAGAGATTGTACAAAAGTCAAGAGCTGTGTAATCAGTTTTTAGTTTGGTGACTATTCTGACTGATAAGATGTAGGGTATGTGAAGGGGTGTAGTGAGAGAAAAGACTAGAAAGGAAGCCTGGCAGATTAGGTACATTAAACCAGGCAAGATGGACCACCAGGATGCTGGTACATGATCATGGCAGTAACCCTCTCTGTTCCTCCTGCTTCTGTTCAGTTCCTATGATGGGCACCCACATGCCAATGGCTGGAGACATGAATGGACTCAGCCCCACCCAGGCCCTCCCTCCCCCACTCTCCATGCCATCCACCTCCCACTGCACCCCCCCACCTCCGTACCCCACAGATTGCAGCCTTGTCAGGTGAGTCCACAGCATGTGCCCTTGGGGGCCTGTCCTAAGCATCTCTGGGTGGTTGAGGGTGGACACTGTCCAAAGTTAATAGCACAGTTGGAAAGAAAGAAAGTATCCCTGTGGTTGAAGTTCAGCTGCTATTATCTCAGATCTGTGGAGTGATCAGCAGTGTGTAATCAAGGAACATCACTATAATCAACACGGGGAAAAGTGAAAATATAATTTTGTAGGCATGTAATTTTTCATGCCTGTTTCCCCAGCTTCACTTGCTCCCGACATCCTCCCTCACATTTTTAAACTGTCAGTTTTGGCCTTCAAATTGGTGCCCAGGGCTGGGGTTCCCAAAAAGGCAGTAAACTTGCTATCTTGCTCCCTTTTCTGCTCTCTAGGCCTCATAGCTCTCAGCCACCATGGGGTGATTAATTTGAAGTTGCATGCCCATAAAAGAGTTTTCACATTATTAAAAGTGACAGTGACTTTCAAGGAGCTAGTGGCCTCTGCTGCTTTGCTATATGGGAAATGGGAACACTCGAGGCAAAGTTCAGATAGCAAGAAGAGAGAAATGCATGAAGACTGAAAGTTCTTTTTCCCACAGAGGCAAGAGTGCCCAAATCTCATGCCTAGGGCACAGCATCTGCCCCTGCTTCATGTGCAGAATGATTCTTTCACTTGGCTGCTAGAATCATGTGTGTCTATCTCCACGTGACTGGTGCAATAAAACTAGCAGCATCAGTCAGAGGGACAGTAAAATGCACAGCTTATCCTACCCAGTGTCTGCTTCTGTGATAGACAGTGGTGGCATCATCAGTCTGAGACCAGCACCAAAAAAGGAGGGAGTCTGTATTCTGAGGACAAAAAATCAAACAGTACTAATGACTTCATGGCAGAGAGTGGCCTGTAGTTTATCATAGTTTCATGAACCTATCCTAAGGACAGGTTCCATCCTCAGAACCATTCTCAGAACCCTCATATACGAAACAGTTAAAGTAGAGATGCTGTTTTTAAACTGAAGAGCCAGGAGGCAAGAGGGCTAAGAACCTGACTGCTGGACTCCTTCCTTTCACCCCCCTGCAATGGCTCCTAAAGCACTTATATAGAGACCCTTAGAATTCAGTCACCATTTGAAAACTGCTGCCCTGCAGCAATCCTAACAGTTGATTTTAATTTTTCTAGACCTAAAGTTCAAGTCACTAATTAACCCCGAATCTCAAACCCAAGCACTTCATACATTTCATCTACTTCTCTAGTCTCCTCTGTAGGGCATCCCAGGGCAAAATGTTGGGTTTTCCTTTATCTCGCCAATGCAGTTGGGGTGAACTTTCTTTTTCTGTTTCCTCCTTCCTCTTCCCTCCTCCCGCTGCAGTTTCTTAGCGAGGTTGGGCTGTTCATCATGTCTGGACTATTTCACGACCCAGGGGCTGACCACCATCTATCAGATTGAGCATTACTCCATGGATGTAAGTAACTGTTAGACTTTTCTCTTGAGTTTTATTTCTTCATTTCCTCCCTCTGGTGACATCCACCTTCTAGTTTAATCCCCCTGGCTTTCAAATTTGTTTTTGTCATACCCCTAATCCTCAGTTTGGATGGAATCCGTAATCATATTAGAAAGATCCCCAGACCTCAGCTTGTACAAGTATGAGATACTTAACAATCAACCTTCCTCAGCTCGTCTGATCAGTCAGTTATCTATTGCTCACATACTATGTACAGAGTAGGAAGAGGAGATCTAATTCCCACCTTCAGAAAATTTATAATCTCTAAATTCAGAGAACTCTGGGGATGTTCTCATTAATTGGTATTAGATCCCAGGGAGGATAGCAGGAATCAGGTGATATTTTTCTCACTTTAAAACATGGAGAGATGAATATATAGGCATTTGCCATGGGAGGTTGATGACAGAATCAGGAACAGAACCCTGAGATGTAAACTTCTGGCCTTTAACTCTGTTAACTGGCCTTTTCTGGCCTTCCTTGAAGTTGGACCTTAAGTGGATCAGTTGCTCCTCTCAGTGAGAACCACACGTTCCTTCATCTTCAGTTCTATCAGAATAGGGCTCAGACATCCCTGATCATTGGGAAAGATCACTGGTCATGGGTTTAAATCCTATCTCTGCTTTTCAGTAGCACTGCAAACTTATGGTTATCACTTTGCCTTTCTGGGCCTCAATTAATCTAATTGGGTTCAAAATCATGCTCTTCTGTCTTTTATATTCTTTGGTTTGTATTTTGGAGCAAGCTGGATGGAAGGGGCCATTTCTTGCTTCCTACACCACTTCTTGAACTATTGCTCACATGGGAGCTTGTATTAATCTGATTTTCCTCCCAGGCTGCCCTCTGTGCTGCTCTTTTTGGGGTTAACTATCCTTCCTACTAGCTTCCAGAGGTCCCTTTGGACTGGTGGAAGATCCTCTCTGCCTCTGCTTTTGCTTCTGTAGTTGGGACTTTTTTCTCTCTCCTTGAGCACCGTTGCCAGAGATGCCCTTGCAGCATGAGAATGCCCCAGCCCTGTGGTGACATGTATATGCTGTGCTGCCCCTACGCCCGCCCCTCTTCACCCCATAAATCAGCTCTGGCTGCTGCTCCCTGGTGGTGAAAACTACAGAGAAAGCTTTCGGAGTTCTGACAAGTTTTAGATAACTTTACATTGACACCCATCCATTGAAGACAACAGAGATGCCCAGTGATTGAGAGCCCTACATGAAGGAACAGAGAATGAGTCTCTTCCCTATTTTTAAAGTTATGCCTTCTACTTGCTCATTTGTCCCCACTGGGAAGTGTGTCAGGATGACTATTAGGATCTGAAGATGTTCTCCACAAGTACATCTCTGCTGGTGTTGGCTAGGTCTTGTGCCAGTGTCTGGACCACAGCTTTCTTACCTGTCAGTAATGAGTTAAAATCTATCTAGCGAGTCACGAAGATTAATGGAGCCCAGTTTATAAAGAGGTTTGGACTTATTTGGAGTTTCCAAAGCCTAAAGAACTATGCTCACTGGTCTATTTATGGCTCACCTTCTCTGTAATGTATTCTTTGGCTAGAATAGGAAATTGGAGTACCTACACTGCAAATTTCCAAATCGAGAAAGATTGGGAAGCTATCTAATTTCTGCATCCTCCCCTCGGCTTCTTCCATCCCATCACTGGAAACAGATACCTCTTTTGCAGCTTGTCTCTCAATACCAGTCTACGTTATTTGGTGCCCCTTCCTGGAAAAAGAGTGCCATTAAATTTGGGAGTTTTCATAAGTATCCCCTCTAAGATGCAAGGATGGGTCCATAGTGATACAACAGTAATAACACAAATGGTTTAGATTTGTATAGTATGCTTTATAATTTGCAAAATATTTTCATATCCACATTTACATGAGTTCACAATGACCTGAAAAGGAATTGTATTCCATTTTACCAATGAGGCCAGTAGAGAATAAACAGCTTGATATAGGGCTAGAGCCAGTCAGTGACAGCAGAACCTTTGTCAAGGTCTTCTGGCTCCAAGAAAAATGTTCTTTCTACCCACTGTGCTGTTCCACAAAAAACAGAAAAATAAAATAAATGTGCCATCACTGAAACAAGCTAATGAAGAGCTACTATAGATTAATGTAAAAGATGCCATGACCACTAGTTAAGATCAACCATGTTCGTAATGACTTCTACCCGCATCCATAGAACATGGGCGCATACTCTGCATTTTGATACCCTAATTTATCTGAGCACTAGGAGACTTTTGGCCATTAGGGTAGTTTTAGGTACAGAGGCTGCCCTGAGTCCCCAGTGCATTCACTTGTGCAAATTTACACTTGTGAATTTCTCTGATCTTCAGCTTTCCTACCTAAAAATAAGTGTAATAATATCTACCACTAATCTGAGCATTAAGTGAGATTATGAATATGCAATAATTGGTTTGGAGACTGACACGTAGAAAATGTTTAATAACTGATAATAATCTTTTCTTCTCATCACCTCATTTCAGTGGTAGTGATAGTCAGAAGGTACTTTTTTACCTAATGTTTTACTAATGAAGGAACTAAGACCAGAAAAGAATGAGTGAAGTGCTATCTGCAAGCAGAAATGGCATCTCCAGGCTGTACCCTTGTGCTTAGTTTCATGTAGTGCCACAGGGTATTGGAGAGCTACTTTATTTTCTAATTTAGGGATCAATAAATTCAGGTCAGTTAAACCATAGCACTGCAGAATGACCAAATGGTGTAGACTAAATGTCAGTCTCTCAGCCCTAATTCTCCCTAACTCCCCTTCCTATTGCACAGGATCTGGCAAGTCTAAAAATCCCTGAGCAGTTCCGACATGCGATCTGGAAAGGCATCCTGGACCACCGGCAGCTGCATGACTTCTCCTCGCCCCCCCACCTGCTGCGGGCCCCAAGTGGTACTTCTACAGTCAGCGTGGGCTCCAGCGAGACCCGGGGTGAGCGCGTTATTGACGCTGTGCGCTTCACCCTCCGCCAGACCATCTCCTTCCCACCCAGGGATGAATGGAATGATTTCAACTTTGACATGGATGCTCGCCGCAACAAGCAACAGCGTATCAAGGAGGAGGGGGAGTGAGCACTGCTCTTTGGTCTCTTTTCATCCTCTTGCCATCTGCCCAGCCCCTGCAAAGCCCTACAGCTTGACCTTGAAAGCATTCTCTCTATAATCCTCCTCTTTTCAGTCTAGTTTCTTAAGGGAAGGAGAAGTAAGAGGCTATATTTATCTGTTGTCCAAACTGAAGTCTGATTCTGATTCTGGCTTTAAGCCTTCAAGTCTATTGCTTGCAAGACTAAAGTTGCTATGGATAGGTAGAAATGAGCAAAAAGCAGTTAGTGTCTTCTTAAGCTGCAGAGATCTTTCATTGACTTTTATAAAGCATTTTCACTCTTATAGTCTAAGACTATATATTTAAATATATAAATATGCAGTATATATTTTTGAGTGGGGAGCATTGAGTATTGTTTAAAATGTAATTTAAAGGAAAGGAAATCGAGTTGCACTTATCAACTTTTTTTTTTTTAATTTACTTGTTTTGGATGGCTTATGTATACCCCTTCTCTCAAGGTATAACATGTATGGTGATACCTATTTAGAGCTTGTGGCACATGTGAGTGACAATTATGTATATGTCCTTCAGTTCTTTTGATGCTAAACAAATGCCATGTCAAACTTTGGGATAGATCCAGTTGTACTTATCATTACTTATTATGTAGGTGAGACTTATATACATATGTGCATGATTCCCTATGTTGGTGTATTTTATGTTACTGATATCCCTACTAGTGATGGTGATTCACTCCAGTGTTGTTTAATCCAATTACAAGAAAAAGTTCATATTCACATTATCACACACCACAGGGAGGAAATATCCTCTCTTGCTTGGAATTTAGGTCATGACT
>VMDR010030555.1:0-12339 GCA_007922815.1 Macrotus californicus
ACTTAATTATTCAGGGCAACATAGGAAAGGAAAAATTTATAAAAGCTGCCGACACATTTATAAATAAAACTCCTGAAATACTTTAGTGAAAATATTACTGACACATTCAATAGTAGGTGGGCATTTTATCTAATACTCATCTCCATAAACTTAAAGAAACCTAATTTTTGAGTCGAAAGCTGAGATTTAGATATACTTGTTTGCTTCACAATATAGAGCAATTTATGGCTCAGATTCATCAAGAATTAACTAAGTAATTCTGACCAAGAGATCTTTAGGCTGTTTCCAAATGTAACTCCAAATGTAAAGCAATTGCATAAGAGACCTATCACAATCAGTCCCAAACCCACCTTCTTTCCAACTGTAAGAGTTCATCAGTCTACATAACCCTCCATTCCTGAAATTGTCACTTGGGGCCCTCTTTCTTTCTTTTTCCAGCGATGCTGCCCACTGTATGGGGCTTTTCTCTTCCTGGGACACCCTTTTTCCTCTTCCCTGTCTGATGATTCCCTGCTCATCTTTAATGTTTTGCTAAAATGTTAGCTCTCATGTAAACCCTTGTCCACATGTTAGAAAATAAGAGTAAATCTCAGCAACAAAAAGGATATTTAATATTTGGGAAAATAGAAAAAGCAAACTGTGAAATTTTAGCTATTATAGGTACTTTAGATAATGTACAAAATAATCCTAGTGTCTTTTAGATTTTATCTTGCTTTAGTGAAAGTATATGCCTAATTTTTCAGTTACTGAGTTTTTCTCTTTTTAGTGTTCCAATAAAAGTACCAGGGTAAGAATTGACATAAATTAAAAATGCAAACACTCGAAAATACATTGATAAGCAATTTTTCGGTGCACTGCTCATCTTTGGATACATACTTATTCAGAAGTGGGCAGATTTTTTCCTTCAAATTTCATACAATAATTATGCAACTAGTGCATGCTGTGCTGAAATGCAGGACTGTTTTATGTTCTGTCGCTCGTCGCTGGGTTCAAGTTTGTTCCATCACTAGGCGTTGATAGGAGTATGTCCACTGTCACAGACAAACCTCAAAGACTGTCTCTGAGAGTTTTGGGTCAAAGCAGCACAAGACTTTCAAGCTCTTACTTGTTTAAATTTCACTACTATGCATATCAGATGGGGGAAAAAGGATTCATTATTTATATCATTCTTAAAGTACATAATAGTTATGCCAGTGATAACCTTTAACGATTTAATATGTTATAAACAGAGAAAGCAAATTTAGATATTTTGACTCAGAGAAAAGCATTGGTCCACATACTCAACTCCAGTCATGTTTCCAGGCAGGGCAGGGTTTTCAAATGAAAAATTCAGTTGTATTTGAAACTCATTAGGGAACTTGACACTTGAGGCAACTAATGTTCTACATCTCATAAAGTGCTAGTCATTCCAGAACGTACACTTGGACTCATATACATGAGTCCTTTTTGTTTTACACAACTTACGAAAAACTAACATCATCACATCTGAATTATGGAATAAACTCTTCCTTTCATTTCCTATCTGAAAGCTAGATAGTAATATGCAGCGGGACCAAGACAGGTGGAGTTATCCTGTGAAACTACTTTGGGTTTCAAGTGGGTTTTCATGTTTTTACAGAACTATGCTAACAAATGCCAACAACACATACCAGGCCAGCTTCACAATGGCTATGCTAATACGGTTGTACTAAAAACGTCAGCCTGTGGGCCATGATGGACTTACCTCCCCATTGCTCGTCACACACGGTGAAGAGGATGGTTTTATTGGCTATGGAGGGGAACGTGGCACTGCACTCCATGACGATGGCCTGAGGAATCATTATAATGCAAGAGACAATCCAGATGATGACGATGCTGTTCCGGGCCCGCTTGGCTGTGCTCTTAAACATCAAAGGGTGACAAATGGCGTACCATCGATCCAAGGCGATGCAGCTCAGTGTAAGGACAGACACGGACACTGAGACGGTCTAGGAAAAAGGACAAAGTGAAAGAGAGGCACTGCTACTCAGTGCATATTGGTACCCTATTAGGAAGGTGGTCACAACAAATAAATGTATTTAAACTTGCCAAAAAACATCTTGTGCAGTGTTTTCCAATTAGGAAAAGCGCTGTCAAAATAATATTTACAATGTATTAAGGAAAAAACAGATTTGTTCTTAAACATGTAAAAGGGACTATGAAAATGTAACCTTTTCTTTTTTTATGCCAAATGGTTTCATTTATAATCTGGTAGTCTTTGAATGATTGCTGTTCTTAATACTTCTCCATTGACAGAAGAAATTATATCCTCAACTGAAAAAAAATAAAACCCATATGTTTAGTCTGAGCTGAAAAATTCTCACTTATAGAGAATAATATGACATGTCTTTCTTTCAAACTATCGTATGGCAATCACATTGCAATCGCATTTAACTGACACTGTTGAATCATTTCATATTGCCAAATAATAAACATGATTTGTGTATCAGTTCACTTCCAACATGTTGCAACCAAAGAAAGTCATTAGTTATGGTAAAAGAAAATTCTGTGTATGGATCTTCCTACCATAGTTTGCTCACTGCAGGTATGAGCACCTTGCTTCTAAAATTCAAATAAATTTCCCTAGTCAAGATTTCTATAATTAATAACACCACAAATGACATTTTAACTTGGACTTAAGGGAATATTAAAGAAACATGTTTAGCATACCTACCTCCACATGATCAGTTTATATAATAATCGCATTTAAGTTATTCTCCTACACTGGGTGAATTGCTAATTCTGGTATCACTCTCAAAATCTCATCTTTAAAATAAAGCCTCATTCTCATTTCTGTTATTTTTATTACAAATTTTTGCTTATTTTTTCAGTAGTCATAGTACAATTATTTTGCTTAATTAACTTACTATCTGTCTTCTCTATTGGAAAAATCTCTAGAGCAAAAGGAATTGCTACTGTATTTTTTTCCTCTGTCGCTGTGTCCTCAGTTTGGGCAGTGTTTTATGTTCTTAATAAATATTATTTTGTGTTAATAAATAGGCGTAAGTCTCACTCTAAAGTAATACAATAGATGCAGTTCAGTCATCTCCCTCTGTTTTTTCTTTTCTAGTTGCACTGATCCCACAGTATGTAGAAGGTCAGGAATCTCTGCTTCAAACATCAGGTCCTCCCTTGTTGATGCATTGACTGTAGGAACATGTGAGTGAAAGGGATCCAAGGGCCAGCACAACACAGGAGGCAGGGCTCTGGGCCAAGCATCAGGGTGACCTATTGATGTGCATTCTCACCCCCACTCTCCCACCAGCTAGCTGTGCAATGTTGTATCGCTCACATTACCTTAGGCTTAATGTGTATGTGTTGTCATTTTTTTTTCATTTAAGTGAGTGAAATTGACAGGACTTCGCTTCTGTCTGGGAAAGGCAGTAACTATGTAGCCAGGTTTTTTTGGACATGAATCCCATCTCTTTTGATATTGGTAAGTTACTTAACCTTTCTCTGCCTCAGTCTTCTCATCTGTGAAATTGCAGGCTAATAGTGGGGAGAATCTATTGAGATGTGAAATGCCTAGCTCTGGGCTGGCATATGAATGCTGTGTTTGTTGTTACTTATTATAACTATGGCAATGGTAATGATGAGTGAACCATCAGGCTTCTCTTTCTTTCTCAAGCTTGGAGTTCTAGCTTTTAATTGGAACAGACCACATTTCAGTGCAGAACAGTCATAGAAATAGTCAAGTAAAGCTTAAACTATGTTAAATTCTTGGGGGTTAATTTCATTTTAAGTATAATCTTAAAGAGCTGAACTCAATCAGGGTAGGATTAGACTGGTTGATGACACCTGGGAATTCCTTGGTGCTACCTCAGAGTGCCTTCAAATCTCTTTCTGAAATCCATCCTCTTCTCTTCCCATCCTCCATTACTTCCCTGCCAATAGGCCAAGCACAGAAGGCCCCTCAATATTATTGCTCTACTTGGGGGTAGAACTGTTAGAGTCTTAGATCTGCCCTGTTGATCTTTCATAGCTGCTGTGCCACATTCTATATTTAACCAATCAAGATATCGTAAGTGGAAAATATTCAACAAGGCTTAGTGATTTATTATTCATCAATTCCAATCAATGTAGGTGAATTAGATAGACATAGTATGGTTCAAATTACAAAGTCATTCTAGTACTTCCCCTCACATTAGGTAGTAATAATCAATTCAAAACAGTTCACTTGAAAGACTCCAACACTGCTAACAGTTAGCCGAAGTGCAGTGCCTTCTCTGTTATGTGGCAATGTGAGCAACTATGCTGTATGGCTGATCCAGCAACAGGATCCCTGGATGGACCCTTGGCAATCAGTGATTTAATTTTTACTGTTTGATGACTATATTTGTTGGTGTATAATACACACTAGCAAACAATTTACATGATTTTCTTGGGGGGGATATAAAATTGCATCTTACCATAAGTGATTACAATGAAGAGTTTTGTTGTTGCTTTTCACATCTAGGAGTGTACTTGTGGATGCTCTTTCATTTAGATTTTGATATTAGCTCAAATCAACCAGACAGTTAATCATTTGAAAAATGAATCTAGTGGGGATCATGAGTGCTGTGAATGGAGTGAAATGAGATGATGTGAATTTCTTCTGCCGTCAGGTGCACCCTGTGGTCACCGTGACGGTGGAGACCCTCTTTGGTAGAGAATAAGTCTGTTTCATATTTGCATATAGAAATGATAAATGTACCTCGGAGATCCAAGACCAGTAGAAGTGGAAATTTTGTCATATCACAGATGTGGAGGACAGGCACTAACAGATTGGAAGGTGGAAATGTGTAACTGAGTGAAGGAGGCTGTCTAACCCCTAAGCAGCCACCACCCACATCTCAGTTGGCTTTTGTTTTTCTGTTTCTGGCATTTCCTGTGCAGAGACTTCTTTGCAGTTAAAAAAAAAAAAAATCACTTTGAAAAAGGAGCCAACTGCTCCTGTAAGTGGAAGAAAAAAAATGACATAGAATTTTCAAAGAATTCATGATAATTATTCAGCAGTCAGCCCAATATAATTTAATGGTCTTGAATTTGTAGAATTATTAAAGATACACAAGTATAATTTTAATTATCCATCAAAGATTTATAATATTTGTGAGATTTTAGCATTTGCCAAAGTATTATTGAAATCACTCATATATCTGAAGGTTGTATTGTATTATATTTAGAAGAAAAAGAACCTATAAATCATAGAAAATTAGTAAATGTCCAAAGAATCTTAAATGCATTAGACATTTAATTTATAATTACCTGTAAATAAGGAATCACTTTACAGAGGGACTTTCCAAAGAACCAGGTCTCGGTGATGTCCACTACCAGTGTGGCCGGAAGGCAGGTGATGGTCACGAGCACGTCAGCCAGAGAAAGGTTGACTATGAAGTAGTTGGTCACCGTCCTCATGTGGTGGTTCTTCCACACTGCCACGCAGACTGATTTGCAAAGAAAATACAATATTAACTATTATGGACTAAATGTTTGTGTCCTCTAGAAATTCATGTTTACATCCTAACCCTCAGCTAGATAGTGGGCCTTCACCAGATCCAAACCAGCCAGCACCTTGATCTTGAATTTCTCAGCCTCCAGAACTTTGAAAAATAAACTTCTGTTGTTTGTAAGCCAACCAGGTTATGGTATTCTCTTATAGTAGCCAACACAGAATAAGACAGTAAACCAATCAAACAAACAAAAACAATAAGTACTAATGAGGAAACACTATCAAGCTAATTAATACTCCTATAAAATCTGCCCATAAATATTGAAAGGGAAAGATGATTTAAGGCCATGCTGTGTTTTCACTGAGTTGATCAGTCTGTATGCACGCTGAATATATGCTTAAAATCAGTTCATTTACCTAGTAAGACATTTCTTAACAGATCATAAGGTTGTTTACTTTCACTTGACTTTGAATTGTGATTCCCAGAAGTCAAACAACAACTTTTGACTCTTCTTTTTGTTTCCTTAGTGCTCAACATGTGGTAGATGATCAAGAAATATTTACTGAATTGAGATGAATTAGGAGGTAGCTATTTTCAGTGAACTGTTGTGTTTGCTTCATCCGTGCCATTCACCCTTACCTGATCTCAAACACTGCATTTGAAACATAAAAAGATGAAGAGGCTTAAGAGACAAAAAGTCAACAATTATTCAGTTCCTATTATTGCCAAATACTGAGCTAGACGGTTCAGATTCTTAGGTCATGTAATTTGGAGAGCAATCCCAAGGGAAGACATCATCACCAACATGAGGTAATGGAGACACAGGGAATTCAGGGAACTTGTCTAAGGACAAGTGGGATTAAACACCAAGGGAAGAGCTGGCCTTTCACTACACTGGTTGCCTTCTTTTGTGAAAAAGAAAGGCCTGTAACAAAGCACATACTTTTCTAGAAATGCAATCCTCCCTTCTATTACTCTTGATGGCCTCCAAACATCACCTTAAATAAAACATACTTTTCAATTCTTCCACAGCTGATTCTTCCTCACTGCCTTTCAGTATATCCTTATGTTTAAGAGCTCTGCTATCTCACTGAGTTTCTCTTTATGGAAGGAACACTCTGTCCTTGATTCTGTTCCCTCCCTCTGTCTGGTGTGCCTGAAGGTTACATAATCACTAGCTTCAGAATTATAGGGGTGCAAGCACTGTTACCACATATGTTGATGGTTTGCTTCATTGAAAGGAACTGTGAATTTGCCTGGGGTATCATTAACCTGCCAGAGCTGTCTCCCATGCACCCAAATGACACAGTGATGAGCAACCCTATATAGTGAAGAAATAAAAGCACATTTTGTTAAATTTAAGTCATTGAATGAGGATATCTTTTTGATAATTATGTTTCATTTATAAAGAGTCTCATACACTAAAAATGCTTTTACTAGCTCCTGAAGGTGAAATTACCCTTCAGTCACCAACAGATACTAACTTAATAAAATACCTGAATGTCTGAGAATTTAATTTCGAGAAACTTCACGTCTGTATGTAACTCCAGCACCCTGGGACCCAAACACTCAGGTGAGCTTTATTAGGGTGAACTGTGGTTTCTATTATCTGAAAATGATGCTGTAGGATGATTTGTTTCTCGGAAACACTTGACACACACACACTCTCATGCATGAACCCACCATAGCCGGGGACCAGCACATCATGGCTTGTTACAAGAAAACTGACAAAAGCATCATACTTCTGATACTTGGTCAATAAATGGTCCAAATGCTACAATTTTGAAACTAAAAAAAAACAAAAACAAGACTGAAAAAATAAAAGCAAAAGTTGTAGTGTGTCTCCTATTTTCCATGTTTGGAGATGAGAAATGGCAGTGATAGAAAGGTAATATAAATGCATTCTGCTTAACCAACATGAGAGCAAGTATTTTTTTCAACGGACACTTTCATACTACTTACTATCTGCTATGCACTGCTCTAAGTAATTTAAGTTATTAACTAGTTTATGAAGTGATAACTACTAATATTCCTATTTACAGGTGGGAAACTAAGGCTAGAGAGGTTATGGAGCCCACGTAAGAACAAATAGCTAGCTAAGGGCCAGAGCTTAGATTTCTGTCTTACGCACTGAGCTCTGCCATTATTTTATGCTCTTTGTTGAAGCAGGAGATGAAAAGGAAGCTGCCAGCACTGATTTGACAGGAACTTTTACAGAAGTTTATATGGAATTGTAGAGTTGAAGATCATTCAGTCTAACTTGCCATTTGATGCAGAAATCACCCCAGCACTGTTCTATCCTGCTTGAACATTTTTAATAGCAGAGAATTCATGTCTTGATAAAGACCTTGACTTCATTTTGCTATGCCTTTAACTACTAGCAAGTTCTTGTTTTATGTTGAGGTGATGTCTGCTTTCCTTTTCTTCCTGCTCAAGGTTTTTTTTAGAATTTTTCCAGGAACCAAAGGAATAAACCTTATCATTTTTTCTACATTATACCTATATTAGATTCCTAGGGCTGCTGTAACAGAATACAATGAATTGGGCCTTTTAAAACAACAAAAATTTATTGTCTCACAGCTCTGAAACCTGGAAGTCCAAATCAAGAAGTCAGCAGGGCCATACTCGCTCCCTCAGAAACCTGTAGAAAAATTCTTCTCTGACTCTTTCCTGGCCTCTGGTGCATAGGTGGCAAACACAAGGCCCGCAGGCCAAATCCAGTCCTCCACATGTTTTATTCTGCCTGGCACCTTGTTTCTACCCAGCAGCAGCACCGAGCTCTTGCTTAACTGTTAAGGAGTAGTTACACTTATACAGTCTTAAAACTACATTCGGCCCTTTGAGGGCAACCTCAAGGCTGATGTGCACCCCCCAACCCCATGAAAAAGAATTTGACACCCCTGTTCTTGTGGTTTGCTGGCAATCTTTGGCATTCCTTGGCATGCAAATAACTCCAATCTCTACCTTCATTATCACACGGCCTTGTTCTGTGTCTCCATCCTCACATGGCTGTCTTTTTATAAGAACACCAATCCTATTGAATTAGGGGCCCACTCTGCTCTAGTATGATATCGTGTTAATTAATTATATCTGCAATGACTTCATTTCCAAATAAAGTCACATTCTTAGGTATGGAGTGTTAGCGCTTCAACATCTTTTCTTGAGGAGGACACAATTTAACTCATAATTGTCTGTCCTCTAGTCCCTAAAAATGTGTGTTTTTTTCAATATGCAAAATACATTAGTTTCATCTGAATAATCCCCAAATCCTTTTTTTCAAGTTTTTTCTTTTTTTATTATTGTTCAAATACCATTGTCTCCATTTTCCTGCCACCACTTTATACACGTTCCTTGACCCTTCCCCTTGTTTCCCCTGTTATCCCCCTCGCCCCTCCCCTCTGGTTCTTTATTTCATTGTGTCTGGTTGTGGGGAAAAGGGAACCCAACTATACTGTTGGTGGGAATGCAGATTGATGCAGCTGCTGCGGAAAACAGTGTGAAATTTCCTCAAAAAAATAAAAATGGAACTGTCATTTGATCCAGCAATTCCACTGCTGGGATTATGCCCTAAGAGCCCTGAAACACCAATCCAAAAGAACCTATGCACCCCAATGTTCATAGCAGCACAATTTATAATAGCCAAGTGCTGGAAGCAACCTAAGTACACATCAGTAAATGAAGGGATAAAAAGACTATGGTACATTTACACAATGGAATTCTACTCAGCAGAGAGAAAAAAGGAGCTCCTACCCTTTGCGATAGCATGGATGGAACTGGAGAGTATTATGCTAAGTGAATAGGCCAGGTCGTGAAAGACAAATACCATATGATCTCACCTATAAGTGGAACCTAATTAACAAAGCAAACAAGCAAGCAAAATATAATTCCCAAATTTTTAACTCATTTCAACATCAACTCCAAATCCATAATTTCATTTAAATATTACCTAAGCCAAGAATAGGTAAGATTTGGGGTATGGTCCCTCCCAGGGACCTGTGGTCCCGTGACAACTAGAAAATAAGTTCTCTATCTTCAAAATACAGCAGTGGGACAAGCATAGCATATATGTTCCCATTCTAAAAGTGAGCAATTGGAAGGAAAAAGGGTCACTTGTCTAAAACTAGTCTGCAACTCAGTAGGGCAAGTCCCATTAGTTTTAAGGTTTAGGGATAATTCTCTGAGGCTTGGTGCTCTGTTCTCCTAGCCCAGCAGGGTGGTGTCCCTGCCCTCTGGAGCCTGTAGGAATGCCCTTCCTTGCCTCTTCCTATCTTCTGGTGGTTTGCCAACAATCTTTGGTATTCCTTAGCTTGCAAACTCTGCCTTCATGGTCACGTGATATTCTTCTGTGTTTCTATCCTCACATAGCCATCCTGGATTAGCAGTCTAACCTACTTCAGAATGATTTCATCTTAACTAATTATATTTGCAATGACCCTATTTCCAAATAAGAATACATTCTGAGGTCCTGAGGGTTAGAACGGCATCTTATCTTCTTGTAGGGATACAATTCAACCCATAACAGTAGTCATTCATATTTGATTAAAGATCATGCCTATGATCATACCTCAAGGCTTTGCTTACCTGGGCTAAATCTCTCCCAAACTATCCTGCTCAACACCAGGTTTTGCATCCCACATCACCCTGATACCTTTATCCTGAACTCACTCGAAATGATCAGTAATGGCTCAAAATGAACTATCTGTAACTGAACACATGTTTCCAAGTGCGATCTAACCAGGGCAGCAAGGGACAGGATGATTGCTTTGGTCAGTGTCTCTCTATGAAGACAGCCTGCAATGGTGCTAGCTTCCCGAATAACCATGTCATACTTTTTGCGATTATTTATGTGTGCAATTACTAAAAATTGGCTTTCTGTACAGATGTTTCTTTACTTTTGAATCTTGGCTAGAAAAATGAAAAAATCTATAAAGAACATTATCTGCACACTTGAAGAAAATTGAATTTGAACTTTAGGTTAGATAGTTATATGATACCATTTTAAAATATTTTAAATATGGTCTTTACATTATGTACATTTAAATATTAAAGGCTTTGGCCATGCCTATTTCCCATGGCATTGCTTCTTTGGGCTAAATCTCACCACACCTTTCATATATAATAGCAGGACTTTCCCTCTTATCACCTTGGTCTTTTTATTATGAAAATTCTGTATATTACCAGTAGATATCTCAACATGAGCTATCGAGAGCTACACACAGATCTTCAAGTACATATTTTCTATATTTGTGTTGAGCAAGTATCCATTTGTTTATTCATCCACCCATTCAAAGATTTAAAGGTACAAGGTTAACACCGCCTTCTCTTGATAGCGCGTGAATTGTGTGCAATGTTAAATTCACCATCTTTTCCAAAATGTTCAGCTTGGACTTTATATTTCTCTGGAGTATAATATCCTTTGTTTTTCTCCCCATTGCCTATGTTTGAAATCTCCTGCCTCTGTAATTTTCTTTCTATTCTTACTGCAAATATCCAGTCACATTTCGGTAATTATTAGCTAGAGACTACAATAACCTCCTCATTGTTCACCTTGCACCCTGCCTATCTGTATTTCTATCCATTTATCTCTTGAGAACATTCACTCCAGGTACATTAACTTACTCATTTTAACAAGAGCTCTCCTTTTCTTCTTCACTGAGTTAAAAAAAATACATAGCCCTTCCACCATTAAGTTCTCATTGAACTTGGCCCTACGTCTTGCAAGGCTGCCCATAAATTACTCAGAGCTACAATAGAAGTTTCATATCTCACTTTGTATCAAACATATTCTATGCCAAGGACATTGCAAATGTTATGGCTTTGTTTGTATATGGCCATGTCCACTTCAACCCTCTTTTCAATGAACGAAATCCTACCCAAACCATCCAAAACCAATCAAAGAAATAAAAAAGTTTGTTTTATAAAATCTCTCAAATAGCCTAATGCAATATGGCATCTTTCTTCTTTAAAACCCTATTGCATGTTGTATCTTTTCTGGTCAGGAATCATCATCTAAAATTATAATGAATTATTATGGGTGTGTGTTTATTTTTCCATATTTTCCTACTGGAACAAAGGTTCATTATCACTTTGAGCTGGCCCTTCTCTTTCTTTTACACTCTCGGTTTCAATAGCTTCCCCCCAACACAAACACTGCCTAGAACACACTTTGAAAGGAATAAATATTCATGGCATCAGTTTGCTCATAAATTTACAGTGCATGCTGCCATTATATGGTACTCTTACCCATGAGCTTCTTTAAAAGTAGAGAAAAGCCCCACTGGCTGAATAAAGCCTTTATTTTCTTCGTTGGTCTTTGAGTAAACTCTGACAAATGACAGAAAACTTAGTTGCTTGTCAATTATTCTCTTGGCTCACAGTTCTTCATACACGACATTCTGATGAGCTTAGGTAGGTCTCAAGACATGAACTTGGTACTACTTCTGAAATCAGTTTTCTGAATGATCATGATCCACCACTATTAAAGTCCATTTCTAGTGAGTTTGCACTTAGAAGTCTGCCCTCACTAACCAGGAACAAGGGAGAAATAGGGGAGAGCGTGAGGATGAAAGGACAAAACTGAAGGTAGGAATGAAGTCAGTGAGCATTCTAACACAAATTTGAATGAAACAGATTTTTGAGATGCAGAGGTGCCAAGAAGCTTAAAATGTTTATCCTTTCTCTGTCCCCCACTCATTTGCTTTACCTTCTGTAAGATTCTGAAGATCTATATCTGCTGTCTTTTCTCTGCAGGACTGGCAGATGGAAAAGTGGCTCAGGGTGCATGGGAACATCTGTAGCTTGTGATGTCTTTAGAAGTAATCTCAGCTATTTCCCTGTTATTTTATGGGCAAAAGGTTTAACTGACTTTCAAAGGGGAAAAGGAAATATTAGT
>VMDR010030556.1:0-12389 GCA_007922815.1 Macrotus californicus
TGAAAACAGCATGTTTATGCAGAATATTTGAAAGGAAAGAAAGAATATTAAAGACTTGGGTGTATGCAGTGCACTACTGAGCCTTCCAACCCTAGCGTGACTGTGCTTATGAATCATGAAAAGTATAATGTCCACCACCAGTATTAAAACTACATTATCTATTCCTTTCTGTTTTCCCAAGCGTGGTTTAAAGCATCTTTACCTTGTGAATCTTGCTGATAGGACTTCAAATCTCTCATTTATGTAGATCATTTTTTGTTAACTGATTTGGGAAGTACATTACAGGGTCAAGGGGGAAATAGATCAAAATACAATTTAGAAATAAAAATTACAGTTATGGTGAAATTCTTAGGGGTGGTTAGTCTGGGATGTAGCGAAGTAGTCAATATTTTATGTAATAAGGTAGGGTAGATATAAGAGATTATGTTCATTATATGTTTAATTTCTACTTGTCTTCATTCTAATTTTTGGAATTATTCACTGTCCTTTTCCTACCCTAAGCCCTACATTTAAAATGGACTGAATGGGAAAGGCAAAATGATGATGATGGTAGGTAGCATTTAGGGAGCACTTATTATACAGCAAGTACGAAGGAATTGCATTTTTCTCCTGGATAACCTAATAAAAAGTGAACACATTTTAAAAATGCAGAAAGATATTATCAGTCTTTTGTTCAATGCACAGTAACTGCTACTGGTAGAAATAATGCAAAAAAGAAAACGAATTAAAATTGGCTAAAATTTTACACCACAAAGTTCTTTAGAATTCAAAAACTAATCAAAGCATCCTGTCTTTTTAGTGTATGCTAAAAACCTGAAAATTTTATCTGGGAAAATCAAGGTGGGTAAAACAACCGAAATAACACATGACAACTACCAGTTTATCTAAAAACTAGATTTTCTTGACTAAAAACTGATGGAGTGATAAATTCTTGATAATCTTTAGATATTCAAAATTTGACTTAGCAAAAGTGCATTTGATAGAAATTATGGTTATAAAAGAAAACTTATTTGACAAAACTATAGTCAGTAAAATATGATACATAAAAAAGTGACTGGATTAAATCTTCATTGTAAAGCTTACTCGAAAAATAATTTTGGAGGTAACAATTCATTGTAATGAAAATAAAAATAGAAAATAATGGAGATGAGTTAAAAGTTAATTTCTGAAGGTCATTTTCTCAATGAAAATTACTTCTAAGATTATTCTCTTTGAATTAAATATTTTTATAAACATGAAGTCAAAATGTACCTAGGTTCAAGATGGCAGGTTTGAAGAGTCTATTGTTCTGGGGATATGGTGATGAATACTGTCAAAACAGACCCTCCTCTCAGGACTTTACAGTTTAGGCACGTTAAATAATTTGTCACATAAATAATTGCTGAGATAATGCAGAGGTAACAATGCAACTTGATCTAGTTTGGCAGTCAGGGGAATTTAAACCGTCCGGAAGGGTAAATAGAAGGTAATCTGTGTAACGTGGGAGGAAGACAAGTGGAGGATCCTTTGGCTGGAACTAGCATGTTTTCTTTAAGACCATGAAGACTACTGGATTTTAAGCAAGATAGGCATATGAATTTTTACATTTAAAAATAGATCAAATATAGTAAATACGGAAAATGGTATTAGGGAATAGAAGTGGCAGGAGAACATCTCAGTGGATCTGTTGGGAAGACCCACCTGCAGTGGTACAGTAGTAGTTCAGGGATAGGATGCTGGGCTTCTGCCCAGGGCTACAGCAGCTTGAATCCTGATTTCAGGGACTGAAAAAGTTCACTGGGCCATGCATTCTGGACATAGTTGATTCAGGCTGCATATGAACCAATTGTTTTGTTAGAAAAAATATGATAGTTCTGATGATAACTTATTGTTGGGAGATAACCAAGACTCATTCTATAAATCCCTGAATGCTACTGATGAAGGTATGGATTATCCCTGGCTGGTGTGGCTCAGTGGATTGAGCACTGGCCTGCGAACCAAAGGGTCGCTGTTCAATTCCCAGTCAGGGCACACGCCTGGGTTGCGAGCCAGGTCCTGGGTAGGGGCCACACTAGAGACAACCGCAAATTTATGTTTCTCTCCTTCCCTTCCCCTCTCTCTAAAAATAAATAGATTAAAAAAAGATATGGATTATCTAAATCCTAGTAGTCACGATGGATTTTTCAGGATCTTGGGAGATTGGTTTCTTGGCTTGAAGGTGTACAAGTTTTATTTGGGTGGACTTAGATTTTTTTCTTCTGTTTGGTAGATATCTTCAGTGGAATGACTGGTTATAGTAGGTGTATGTTTAACTTTTTCAGAGTCTGCCAAGCTGCTTTCTAAAGTGTTTGTACTGTTTCCATTCCTTCCAGCAGAATGCATGATATTTTCTGTGGCTTTACGTCTTTGGTAACACTTGGTATGGCCATGTTTCTTTGCTGTTAGTCAGCCTAGTGGGCATGTGGTGTTATTGTGTGTGTGTTTTTAAACAGTTTTGTTGAGATATAATTTATATACCATATAATTCTCCTGTATGAAGTCTACAGTTCATGGTTTTTAGCATTTTCACATGTATGTGCAACTATCACTGCAGACAATTTTAGAACATTTACAGCACTTTGAAAAGAAACCTTGTGTATAGCTTTCACGTTGCCCCCTCCTTCCCTCCACTCCCACCCTCAGCCCCCCAGCCCTAAAGCAACCACTAATCTTTCTGCCTCTGTAGATTTCCCTGTTCTGGACATTTCATGTGAATGGAATCATGTCATATGTGGTCTTTTGTGACTGCTTTTACTTATCATAATGTTCTCAAGGTTCATCTATGTTGTAGCATGTGTCAGCACTTTATTCCTTTTCATGGCCGAATAATATTCCATTGTATGGCTATACCAAATTTAGTTTATCCATTTGTCAATGGAATGGACATTTGGGTTGTTTCTGCCTTTGGGCTATTCTGGGTAATCCTGCTGTTAATATTCATGTACAAGCTTTTATGTGAATATGTTTTTATTTTTCTTGGGCATATACCTAGGAGTGGAATTACTGTGTCATGTGGTAACTATTTAATATGAAGAACTGCGAGAATGTTTCACACAGTGGCTGCACCATTTGATATTCCCACCAGCAGTGTACGAAGTTTCCAATTTCTCCATATTCTCACCACACTTGTTATTATCTGGCTTTTTGATTCTAATCATCCTTGTGGATGTTTGTATTGTGCGTTTGTATTCTGGCTAAGAAATCTTTGCCTCCTTCAAGGGCACAGATACAGTTGACCCTCAGACAACACCGCGTTAGGATTGCCAACTCCTCTGCACAGTTGAAAATCCGAGTATAACTCCTAACCCTTCCAAAACTTAACTACTAGTAACTTACTGTTGACTAGAAGTCTTCCTGATAACATAGTCGATTAACACATATTTTCCAATATGCATTTTATACTATGTTCTTACAGTAAAGTAAACTAGAGAAATAAAATGTTATTAAGAAAATCATAAGCAAGAGAAATACATTTACAGTATTTATTGAAAGAAGCTATGTATTAGTGGACCTGTGCAATTTAAACCTGTGTTGTTCAGGGGCAACTGTATTTTCTCCTCTGTTTTCCTGCACAGATTTGTGAAATGGCTTTACATTTAGATCTGTGATCTGTTTTGAGTTAAATTTTGTGTACAGGTGAGTTCATTCTTGATGTTTGCCTTTTTCCATGTGGATATCCAGTTGATTTATCAACATTTGTGGAGAAGACTTTCTTTTCCCCATTGAGTGTGCTTCACCCACTGTGCTGAGTATCAGCAGACCACGTACATTCGTGCCAGTTCACCTCTGGCCCACTGTCCTGCTGCGTGGACCTGTGTGTCTTTTTTTCCTTTTGCCTGTGCCAAACTCTCTTGAATTTTGTCGTGTGGTAGCAAACCAAGAAATCAGATGGGATACGTCTTCCAACTTTGTTCTTTTTCAAGATTGTTTTGGCTGTCTAGGTTCTTTACATTTCATATAAATTTTAGAATCTGCTTCTTGATTTCTACCAGAAGCATCCTAGGATTTGATTGGTATTGTGTTCTATAAGAAAGCATTTTGGGGAGAATTTCTTTAAGATTGAAAATTTCCATCCATGAAATATGGGCTTTATATATTTAGATCTTTGCTAGTTTCTTTCAGCATGGCTTTTTAATTTTCAGTGTAGAGGGTTTAGATGCCCTTTATTAAATATTTTCTTTTTAAAAAAATATATTTTATTGATTATGCTATTATAGTTGTCCCATCTCCTTCCCCCCCCACCCTGCACACCCCTTTATTAAATATTTTCTTTTTTAAAAAAATATACTTTATTGATTATGCTATTACAGTTGTCCCATCTCCTTCCCCCCGCCCCCCCCGCCCTGCACACCCCTTTATTAAATATTTTTTTAAGTATTTCATTTGTGTGTTTTTTTGGAGCTGCAGTGGCTAGGGCTGCTGGACATTGTTTATTAGAAGTGGTTAAAGGGGGCATCCTTATTCCTGATCTCAGTGTTTTTTCTTTTCCTATTTTAAAGTGAATGGTGTATTTTAAAAAGATAATTATTTAGCTTTTGTTTTGTAAATTCTATTGTTTTGATAGTTTGCTGGAATCAAGTGTGTATTTGGTAAAAGATATAAGGCATGGGGCAGTGAGATTTTGCGGTAACTAGAATGCCTTTTATCCCACCACTGAAAATCCAGCATACAAGTTTAGTGAGAAACAGGAGCAAGGACTCAATATGGGGCTGGTCTGTATTTCTCTTGGGGAAGCTGGTGTCTTAGCTGTAACGGCCAAGGGGAAAATACAGGAAGTAAGGCAGTCCGGGGTGTGGGGGAGGGGGTTGTGTAGTGCAACGTGTGCTTGAATTAATAGGTGTGTTACAGTGTTCCTGCTTCAAAACTGTACAGGTTTAGAATATCATGCTCATGTCTTTCAGCCTGTTATGCTTATTTTTTTGTTTTATCTTTAAAAGTTGAGGTGTATAATTTACATGCAGTAACATGTAGTGGTCATAAAATTATCAGTGATTATTTTTGTTAATTGTATACATTCACAACAGGTTCTTCTCTCCTGTCCTTTTCCATTCAGTCTCCCAGCTCCGGAGGCAGCAAGCACTTTTTGGTTTCTGTCATTAAACATCGGTTTCCCTGTTGTGCAGTTGCTGGAGAATTGTCCGTTTTAGACTGTTTGGGTTATGTGGGAGATACACACACACACAAGGGAACATCCCCAAAACCAGAATTGTTTAAAAATAGTGTATTTATTCTTACATGTTTAAACTTCAGTCACCATTTTTTGCGTACATAATTATAGTAGAAAAAGTCTGAATTTACTTAACACCCCAAAATAAACACAACTTCTACTGACACAGTATTTCCGTTGTCCTAAAAATACTATATACTCCACCTATTCATGCCGTCTTCACCCTGACCCCCTAGCAATCGCTGACCTTTTTTACTGTCTCCATAGTTTTGCCTTTTCCAGAATGTCATATATAGTTAGAATCACACGGTATAAAATTGCTTCTTCAGTCATACGAGGAGGGACCCTCCCAAAAAATGGGATTTATTTATAAAACATTGTGTATGTATTCTTATATGTCTAAACTTCAGTCACCTTCAAAGTACTTTCTATTTGATGTAATACACCTACCAAGACATATTTCCCACTGCTCAAAACAGTTTTTGAACTTGTCGATTTTGATGACTTTTAGTGCTTCTGCCATTTTTTTTGTTTCACCTCTTCCACATTGGCAAAACATTTCCCTTTGTGGACTTTTTTCATCTGGTTCAACTGGGGAAACAAAAAGCCCCTCAGGGCAAGATAGGGTGAATAGGGAGGGTGAGGCACAGAGATCATGCTGTTTTTTTGGTCAAAAACTGCTGAACACTCAGTATGGTGTGGGCAGGTGCACTCGTAAATTACCCATCATGAAATGTGTAATTGCATTGAAAGAGTCTTCAAAACCAAAATTCACTGAAGCTGAACGCGGCCTCTCATAACAACGCCAGCTGGTGCACTGATACAGATGGGTTCCTGGAACACTCACCTTGGGGCAGGGGGGAAGCCTGTACTACAAGGGGCCTACCCTCCAGAAGATAATGTCATTTTTTGGGCCCCCCCTCATATACATATATTTGGCTTGACAGATTTTAAATTGAGGTATAATTGACATTACTAATTTCAGTTGTACAATGTAATGTTTTATATGAATTGTGAAATTACCACCACAGTAAGTCTAGGTAACATGGGATGTGTTTTTACAAGGTGATTCTGGAAATGTCTTTGATAAAAATACAGGCTTTTGTAAGAAGGAACTTTTTAAGTAAGAACTAATGTATACTACTGAATTCTTAGAATCAGTGGCCCAGCCTGAATACTCTATAACTCGGACACAAAAGTATTTTCATGAAGTTTAGTCTCATTGCTACTTTGCTGTTTTACATTTGTTTGCTTTTGAAGAAACTACAGATATTTTTTCAGACAACTCTGTGATCTCATTTTAGTTTTCCTGACTTGTGTCATTGTTAATGAGACCAGTTGTTCAAACGTGTCATTGCAGATATGTTCCCAGAGATTTTGAAGTATGATTTTTAATTCCTAGAGTATTAAAATGTTTGCAGTGATTCTTACGTTATTCTTCTGCAACTGAGTTTATGTGATTTTGAGATACAAACTTCATATTCATTGCACTTGTGGTGATGCCAGCACCAGACGTTGGGATTTCTCAGTTTATACAGTGCTAACATGGCAGGGTCAGATGTGCTTTCATGCTTCGGAATACAATCCGGCTTCCTTGTGTATTTTTTTGTTTGAATGACCTTACTTTTAAATGTTAAAGTGATCTTTAGTAATGTGGTTTCTATTATATTTTTCATTCTAGTTTACTCAGCCCCTAAAGAAATAGCGGTGTCTAAGGGACAAGAAGGGGAACCTGATCGTCTGGTGAAATATTTCACTGTCGTTTGGTGTAAGGCTTCAAAGAAAAAACACAAGAAGTGGGAAGGGGATGCCGTTCTTATTGTCAAAGGACATTCGTTAACGTTAAAGGACTTGGAAGGCAAAGACATCGGAAGAGGTACTGTGATATTATTTAATGTTTGTGAGTTGGCCTAAAATTAGGCTATATCTCTGGTTATGTAATTGAAATCTAATTGGGTTTTATAAAGGGAGAGATTAAGATGTTCTTTAATTGACTTTTATGTCTAAATTATCTCATAAACCTAAAATTATCTCATAATATCATAAAATTATCTCATAATATTTAGTCTTTTGTATAATAGCTCAGTGAGGCAATTCCTATGTCAGGTTTTATTTTCTCTAAACACTGATTTTCTTAAAAAATCAAGTGGTCAGCCCTGATTGGTGCGGCTCAGTGGGTTAGACACCGTCCTGCAAACTGAAAAGTCCCCTACTGTGTCCCCTGTCAGGGCACATGCCTGGGTTGCAGGCCAGCTCCCTGGTTGGAGGCCGATGTTTCTCTCCCTCTCTCCCTCCCTTCTCCTCTCTAAAGTAAATAAATAATTAAATTATTATTTTTTAATTTTTTATTTTTATTTATTTATTTTTAAAATATTTTATTTATTCATTTTTAGAGAGAGAGAGGAAGAGAAGGAGAGAGAGGGAGAGAAACATGAATGTGTGGTTGCCTCTCGTGTGCCCCGTACTGGGGACCTGGCCCGCAACCCAGGCACGTGCCCTGACTGGGAATCGAACCGGCATTCAAAGGGCCGAAATAATTTTAGGGATGAATAAATGTAACAACTCCTTAACTGTTAAGGAGTTGAAATCATATTTCACCCTTTGAAGGCAACCGCAAGGCTGATGTGGCCTCTGGTGAAAATGAGTTCGACACCCCTGACCTAGATTGTACATTTAAATTGGAGGTTGCCATTATTTCTGCTGTACAATGTTGTCAGCAGGATTTGCACTAATACGAATTAGCCCACAGATTCAGGATGCCCAACACCAGCTGTGGTGTTTTGCATTGATTCTTACTGTTCAATTCTGAGTGCGACCCATAATTATAAAATCTGTTCTACATGTTCATTCATTCATTTAAAAATTTCATAGTGTATTGTTTTCAGTAACTGTTATGTTGTCAAGCACTGTGCTAAGAGTAAACATTTAAAGATGAATATCATTTATAGTTTAGTGGGGACAGGCCAATGTAATTGATGATTAGGAAGCAGTAAGATAATTGTTTCAATGAGAATTTTACTAAACGCACTAGGATTATGCATGTAGCAACCATTTATGTCTGTCTAGGAGGCTGGGAAAACTTCGTAGGTGTTACTGTGTGAGGTGGTATTTGAAGTTTGTGTTGGGTATGAGAGAAGGACACGTACAAGAGGAAATGGCGTGTGCAAAGGCACACAGGCAGGAGAGGGTTAAACGTCGCACAAAGTTTCAGGAACGAAGTACGTGAAGGCCATTGATGGTGACAAGATTGGAGGCAAAACTGCATTATCTGCAACAGATGCTTTTACATTATAAAAATGTTGAACAGCTATCTCTACAGTGTCGCTCAGCGTTTAGAGGAATTAAAAGTTGCAGCACACGTTCATTGCGTGGTGTTGGCTAAGAGAGGTGGGGCTGGATTTTTGGAGAATTTGTTCATGCTTTTTAGTGAGATTTGAGAGCCAACTAGAGAGGTAAAAATTTTCAAAATTATCCTAGAATGTCTTTTACGTATAAATTATACTATACGTGATTTTGTGTACGTATGGTTTGTAATATAATGATGTTTTAGTTGCAAGTAGCAAAACGCGCAAATTAGGTTTAAAACAGTGGTTTTTACCCTGTCTACACAAGTTAGAGTCATGCAAGGTGCTTTTAAAAAATACCAGTGTTTAGGCCCTGACCTCTGAGCTGTGATTTATTTGGCCTGAAGGGCGGGGAGAGGGGGTGGACGTACGTGTATTTCAGGTTTCCAGGTGATTCTAATATCCAGCAGTGGTTGAGAACCACCAATTTAAATATTAAAGGTGAATTTATTGGCTTTCAAACTGAAAACATTCAAACGTAAGATTTGGTTGCTTAGTTATAACAGTAATAAATATATCAACCTTGAGATAATAATGCAAGATTTGGCCTGTAATTCAGGCAGCTTTTCTTTAAAATAAGTTGGATTACAATATTTAAATACTGTTACTATAGGGATAGACACTGAGTGCTGCAATTGCTGATAGCGTGTGATGATGTAGTTGGGCTCACCTGGCCATTTTTACACACTATCCAGAAAAAACAGTGTGGGAAACAAAGTGCAGGAGTTTTTGAAGAAAATTTTCTAGAGATTTAGAGATGTTAGAGTTATCACTACGGATCAAAAGTGAAACAAGAGATCCTAGAGTTACAGAGATTTCTAGAGATGCCTCAAAATTAATTTTATTCTTGTCTCCTGTTTCCATAGTGAGATTAACAGTACAGTCGGCCCTCTGTATCTGTGGGTTTTGTATCCCTGGATTTAACCAATTTTGGATCGCAAATATTTGAGAAAAAAAAAAAACCCAGAAAGTTCCAAAAAGCAGAACTTGAATTTTGTAGGTGTCAGGTCCTGCGCTGAATCCACATGAATGAAGTGATGTGTAGGAATACCTTGCTGTAGCCTGTGTGCTAGATTATATGAAGATACTGCACCATTTTATATAAGGGACTTGAGCATCTATAGATTTTGGTATCTTGGGCAGGGAGCAGGGGGGCGGGTACTGGAGCCAATCTCCCACCAAGGGATACCAAGGGATGACTATGATTGGATTCTGCAGTCCCCCTTATCCTTGATTTCACTTTCTGAGGTTTCAGTTACCCCTGGTCAGCCATGGTTCGAAAATATTATCAATACATGGAAAGTTCCAGAAAGAAACAATTTATAAGTTTTAAATTGTGCACTGTTCTGAGTAGTGTGATGAACTCTTGTGCTATCCTGTTCCATCTTGTCTAGGAAGTGAATCATCCTTTTGTCCAGATATCCTTGTGTATGCTGCCTGCCCTTCAGTCCCTTAGTAGCCCTCTAGGCTGTGGAGGTCCTGTTGGGCTTATTTCCAAGTGACCCTTATTTGCTTAACAATGACCCCAAAGCACAAGAGGGTGGATGCTTTCTTTAAGTGAAAAGGTAGAAGTTCTTGGCTTAATAAGGCATTTTATCATCTCACATCATCACAAAGAGAAGGGTGAGTATAATACAATACAATATTTTGAGAGAGAGAGAGAGACCACATTCATATAACTTTAATTACAGTGTATTATAGTTCTAATTATTAGTTATTGTTAATCTCTTACTGTACCTAATTTAGAAATTAACTTTTATCATAGGTATGTATATATAAGAAAAAAACATACTATATATAGGGCTTGGTACTCTGCACGGTTTTAAGCAACCAGAGGGGGTCTCAGAATGTAACCTCCATGGAAAAGGGGGGGCTACTGTATATGAAGATAAACCTGTAATCACTAATGTGGAGAGGTCAAGACTGTGGTTGAATTCAGATAGTTTGGGGAGGAGAGCATTGGTCTTTGGCATTTAGGAACATCAGCTAACTAATTTTTTCTGTATTACAGCATTAAAATTAAAAAGTGCTCCATTATAAATCATTTAAGAATATATATGTTACCAGTTGATACAGATTATAGGTTTTAGCCCAGTTTTATTAGGGCAAATTATGGCAATTTCCAGTTAGTTTAAAAAGGCCATATTTTCTAAAATGTGAGTGTTTTATTTTTTAGAGTTTTAAAAAAGTTTATCATCTGCCAGGAGTGTCCAACCTGCGGCCCGTCGGCTGCATGTGGCCCAGAATGACTATGAATGTGGCCAAACACAAAATTGTAAATTTACTCAAAACCTCCCCCCCCCTTTTTTTCCTGCTTATCAGTTTTCATTGGTGTTTGTGTTTTTAATGTGGCCCAAGACAACTCTTCTTCTTCCAGTGTGTCCCAGAGACGCCGAGAGGTTGGACACCCCTGGCACAGTTCTTGTCCCCATGTGATCACACAATAACTTTGTATTTAATGTAGACAGGCATCGGAGTCTAAAACTTCGTCAGTATCCATCTGGTTAATGGGCTCATTTTGAACAAACTCTGACTTACTCATCTACATTCCATCAGCATCTTAACACATGGCAACACTTAATAATGTCTGTTGAATTAATAATAATTCAGACAAGCTTGATATATTAAAATATCCCACTTTTTATTCAGAGCTAGATCTTGAATGATCAGCGGCCTCTTGCCACAGCTGTTTTAACCTTTCTGTCTCACGCGGGACAGCATGGTAATGGTTGTGGAGCGGATGCTTTTATCGCTAGTGATCCTTCACACTTCCAGCTTTTGTAAGTGGAAATAGGGATGCCATGGTGTTTCTCCATTTTGTTCCTAAGGAAGGAGGGTCTATCTAGCAATACAAACTCTTTTCTTGGCTTGATTTTCTACAGAGATGGTAAAGCTGTAAGAGTATATACAGTAGGCTTTATTTTCAACAATTAAAAAAAGCCTTGCTTTCTCTAAAACTTGGCTAATTTTTATAGTTATTTATTTATTTTTGGTTTCTTAGTGTTTTTTGTCCCCCCCCCCCATGATAAATTTTATTTTCATTCTGGCTGATGGGTTGTACAAGGCTGTTTGGGTTCAAAGCAGTTTTCATTCTGTACAGTTACGGGAAGGTGACTGTGGTATCATTGATTGCCATCTTAGAGTGTCAGTGAATTAAATTAACTTTTTTTGTTCTCAATTTAAAGGCACTGGATATAAACTCAAAGAGCTGGAAAAGATTGAAGAGGGCCATGCAATGATGATTGGTGGAAAAGAAGTAGAAGTCACGGGTGTGGTCTCCCCAGATGACTTCGGCAGTGGCAGATGCTTTCATCTTGGAGAAGGAAGTCCTACTCTAACAAGTTCTCAAGCCGCCAAGCCATGTTTTTCTAACCCTTTAAAAAGTGTCTATAAACCAGGTTCAAAGGAAAATAGGCAGAGCAGTTTGCAAAATTGCAAACCACGCCATGACCCACATGCCCCAAGTAAGATTTAAGAAATAGTTTGAATGTTCTGTTTTTCCTGTCAAAAGGTTTTTGGTATGTGAATTTAAAATTGAAATTTTCTTATAAAGTTCTCAGGTGAGCCCTGACTGGTGTGGCTCACTGGGTTGGGTGTTGATCTGTTACCCGAAAGGTTGGTCTGGCTGTTTGATTCTGGGTCAGAGTAGGTGCCTGGTTTGCGGACCAGGTGTCTGGTTGGGGGCATGCAAGAGGCAACCAATCCATACTTCTGCTGCACATGAAATTTCTCTCCCTCTCTATCTCCCTCCCCTTACCTCTAAAAATACAATAAATAAATAAAATCTTAGAATAATGTTTTCAGGTGAAAGTATTATTCTTCAGATCTACGGTCTGATTAAGGTAAGGGGTAATGCTGAT
>VMDR010030557.1:0-12342 GCA_007922815.1 Macrotus californicus
GAGAGCCATATTAAATTTATGCTACATTGATAGCATTGCTACATTTATGATAGCATTGCTACATTCTAAAATGTATTATATTTGCTTTTGTCAATAAAACATAGATACACACATCAATCCTCTTAATGGGCATTTAAAGAACCCCTGCATTTACAATCATCTCTTATGCATACTTAGAGGTTAATTTAAAAGAAAGTGAGGTCAGATTTGTAGTGGACAATACAGGAGTGATTAAAACAAAGGTGATAATTGGAGTCAAAGGAAAGAATAAAATTACCCCAAGAGAGCAACGAGCCCAAGCCAGATCTGCTTAATGTGGGCTAGCTATACAGCTGGTGTCTGATTTAATCCAGGGCATGGTAAATTGCCTCTTTTGAACCACTACCCACATTAGTTAGGCCTGAAAAGAGCAGAACTTTGAATCTCTTGAGGAAAAATAAAAACATTCTTTTGAAACCTCCCACAAAGCTAAATATGAGGATCAACAGAAGCAAACAAACAAACAAACAAACACCACAGAAGGAGAGAGAGAACAGGAAGGGTGTTTGAAGGAAGGAAAATTTTCTAGAAGTGTGTAACCAGTCCTGTCAAATGCTGCAGCACTAATTCCTTCAGAAATTTTATGCACAAAGTACTTAAGCATAAGAGGGAAAGCTAGTAGGCACATCAGACTTGAAACTGCATTTGTGAGAGAAGTATATCATTTTTACTGAGATTGCACCATGTGGGTGCAGGTTGAGTGTGGGGGTGGGACAGTAGCAGAAATTATGGGGAGAGAGTTTGATAAAGGCCTTCAAACCATATTTGGTGCCCTAGGTAGGCAAAGGAAAAGCTGAGTTACATGTAAAATTAAGAAGAAGATAATTATACATTCCAACAAAGTGGCCTTTGATGACCTTTTTTCAACGGGGAGGGACTCAAAGAACTATATATGTGATGAAATAGAAAGTTGGTTAGAAAAGTGGTTGGGAAAGAAGAAGGATGGAAGGGTAGCTTTATCGAGGGAGAAAGAGCAGGAGAGAGACAGAGCGAGAGTGAGCGAGAGTGACAATATGTGGAGTCAGAGAGCTGTGCAAGTCGCGGAAATCTGCTCTAGTCGCGGTTGATTTTGTCACTGAAGTAGGACGCCAAGTCACCTGAACATGAGTGCTCTGAGCTGCAGTTATGGATTGGAAATAAATGGAAACTGTTCGGATTATCTGCTGTACAGAATAAGCGGCAGAGTTAAGTAGGGGTGAATAAGAGGAATGAAGAACACGCAGAAGGTCTGGCTGAGGGTGAGTAATAACTACAAATGGCATTGCACCAAATTAAGTGGTATGACTTTAACAAACGACCCAGTAAGATAGAGTCTGTTATTATGTTGAGCAATAAGACCTCACGATGGATCATTGAGTTGGAAGTTAATCTTCGAAAGTATATCTGTGGTTCCTTTCATAACTTTAAATGCTGCCTCCAGACAGCATTTAGACAGAAATGGCTCAGAGATAGATGAAAATATTTTTAACATTCAATCAAAAACTACACTTTGTTTTCACAGAAAAAAAAGAACTCCTTTTAAAATTCAGTGGATTTATAATGTATATAGAGATGTCATTAATGTATAAATAGACAATTTAATAGCTTCGTCAATGAACTATTGTTGAATATTCACAAACCAGAAATGGTTTAACTTCTCTTAAATGGACAGCTGGTAATAATTATTATGAAAATAATTATTCATTTTCAATTCATTCGCATTTGCTGAGTGCCCATTCTGCCAGGTCTGAGAAAAGGCTCCCAGGATATCAGGATAAATAAGGCGGAATTCTTGCTTTCAAGGATCCCACAGTATAGATAAGAAAATAGACTAAATAGAGATAAAACATGTGGGGCATAATCATTATAGTGGGCCCTAGAAATCATGGAACACACCACCACGAGGGCTTGTCAACTACAGGTGAATACTTTTAATACATTTACATGGTTCCAGGGAGATTTGGGAGCCCTGATAGGGAGGAGAGAAATGTTTTTATGAAGCGTAGAGAGCCTTGTTTATGACAGGCACTGTGTTGAACAAAGGGGTAAAGTGATGAATGAGAGACAGGTAGTCTGAGCCCCCAAGTGGCTTTCAGTCTGCTCTGGGGTACAAACACATGAACACATTTTTAATGTGCCACACTCAGTACCATGATGACGATGGCGCTGGGGGTGTGGGAACACAGGGAAGGCACTCCCGACCTGTGTGGGGCCACCAGCATACATACAGGGATATGTCGGGCTTCTGCAGGAGGGGCCCGCTGAGCCCTAAGAGTCTGCGACTGAGCCAGGTGACACGGTGGAGAGAGTGGAGGCGAGAGTTCTCAGCAGAGGGGACAGTCTAAAGGCACAGGTGTGAAAAGGAATGTGGCTTATGTGGAGACCTCTCAAAGCAACTTCATGTTGTGGGCACCTAGATGTTCAAGCAGGGAGGGGCAGCTGTGTCTAGCAGGGCCTGTCCTCATTTCACAGACAAGAAAGTTGAGGCCCCCACAAGTAAGAAAACGTCAGCATTGTCACACAGGTAGCAGATTCTGGGACCAATTTTCACCCACGTCTGTCAGATTCACAGCATTTGCTTTTTACATTTCTCCAGAATTACTTTTTACAGATATGTTTTTATAAAGGTTACAACAGGATAAATATAAACTAATTTTTATTTTATCTGTTTCTGTCCAAAATAAAAAAAAATATAATTCTTAGGAGTCAGAGCTATGAAGATATTAATGAGAAAATAAAACTCCAAGTAACAGACTAGAGGGAAATAACAACAGACAGAATATGTATGTGTAGGTAAGAGAAACGATGCAAATTTATCATATTAAAAGAGCTTAAATTGCTTGTTGACTTGTCAGAAATAAAAATATCAAAATTATGACTATGTGGTAACACATTACCATAGGGATAAGGCTTGAGACAATATTCTCTGGATTGAAAATGTCACAGACACGTAGAGACGGCTTCCTGAAGACTTTCTGGTTGTTGTTCTCCATCTATATTGAAAACTGCCTCAAGTTATAATAAGATCACTCTACCACTTTAAAATGTTAAGGTTATGAAATTTCTTTCACCTTGTTTTTTGCAGACTCCCAAACTCATAATCAAGTATCTTGTCATCAGTTGGTTTTCATTAGCAATTTGCCATGACCCATTCGATTCTGATGCTCAGGACAGTGCTGAGAGACCAGGACAGGCTTTTTTTTTCTCTCCCCATTAAAGTAGCTAACAAATTGGGCATGAAGAGAAATTATGGTAATATGATGAAAATAGGAACAAGGTAATTAAAATGAGATAATTTAATAGTGTATACCTTAGGTGAGAGGAGAATGAACTTCGAAAATGTAACTCATTAAAACCACAGCAGAAACAAAGGAAGCAATAAAATCCTGCAAATGCTACATGACCCTGGAGATCTCTCAGTGCAGCCAAGTAACAGACCTCTGGATGAAAAGTGATTTTTACAGACCTCATGAACTAGACACATAAGCAGAAAAGCAATTATATTACTGACTCATCAAGGAGGGGTGGAGGGAGGTAGAAAAGGGAATAGGGGGGTAAAATGGTGATGGAGGGAGACTTCACTTGGGGTGGTGAACCCACAATATGATGTATTATAGAATAGCACACCTGAAACCCTTATAATTTTATTAACTAATGTCACTCCAATAAAGTTAATAAAAGGGAAAGGAATAAAGGTGACATAAAATATCAAAGTAAAATAACAATAATGATAATAATACTGACCCACTGTACTGGATGACACGTCCATAGTCAAAAACAAATGACATGACTAAAGGAAGACGCGAAAAAGTGTACTGAGAAATCTTTCATGAAGCAAATGATATGGAAAGAGAAGCATCTAGGTGACCCATGAGCAAGAGCAAGAAGATGCGTAAGCTAACCATTGACTGCAGTCTACTCGTAAAGCCTAGTTTTAAGGAGGAGACTTTCAGGTTGGGGACAGTTTCTTGCTTAGCACAGGCATTAAAGCCCTAACTACACAGTTTGTTTAGTTCTCATTTTGTTGTTGTGTATTTTTTTTCCTCTAGAACATTGTGGCTGTAAAAACAAAAATCAAAAGACCTCAGGTGTAAGAACTAAGACCCTCAACTCCAGACTTATGGTCATTCTGTGCCTTGAAAGGCACTATAGCTTTAGTGTGTGGAGACTTCAGTGATCAACTTAGCACATTTCAGAGGATGTTTAGATTTCTTTCTTACCCATGTTGCATGAAGCAAAAAAATTCAGAAGAGATTAAATTTCACTAATAACACAGTTGCAAAGTGGACTGGCCTAAATGAATTGAATATCACATTTATAGATATTTGTAAATTGAGTTTCATTTTCTGACCCAGAGTTATATGCATATAATTAATGACTAATGAACACTGGAAAAGTAGAGGTACTTCTAGACTGAATTTAATATAGACAAGAGGATTATTTATGAATGAATTAATTATATAAAATATGATATGAGCAAAATACTTAAATAGATTGAAATTGTGTAATTAAACCTACAGTTTGAATTTGTGTGCACTTAATACATGCAATAAAAGTTAATGGTAGGTAAGGCCAAGTCTTCATTCATACACATTTTGACTTTATAAGATTGGAATTAATGAGGTTTCATTATACAGGACACAAGTATTAGAACTTTCTAATATTACAAGAAGAGATTTAGCTACAACATAAGATTATGTATCCTAAAAATTCCTGGAGGTGGAAATTAGGAGAAAGAACAGAGTAGATCATTAAATAATACACAAATCAAAGGTTTGGGAAAGAGAATTTCTCAAAGTGGTAGATACTAAGCTATTTACTCTTTGTGTATTATGCATTCAACCCCATGTTCAGTGAATAGGAATGATTATTTTACGCCCAAAGACTAAACAAACTCTGAGTTACAGTAAACAAAACTCTCCAAACAATAGTAACACAGTGGATTTCCACTCCAAAGACACATCACATGACCGCTCTGAAGAACAAGTTACTGCATTCTGTCACATGACTGGGTTGTGAAGGAGGGATTAAGATCGCTGTGGGTCCAAGTTTCATTTGACAAAGTCCTCCGTGCTGATTTTTAGACAATAGTAGGGCTCTGGATTTAGATGCTCTCAACTGAAACAACTATAAAATGCCACTACATTATGTCTTTTTTATGTCAAAATGAAAGAACATGACACCTTAATTTGGCTCTAAGTGATGTCACGTAGTCCGTGCTATTTCCTTCTCGCCACTCTCAACATGTCCGAAGCCCTTTCCAGCCTAATCCCTTGTCCAAAGAGCCCGACTGTGGAATCTCACTTCCCTTTTCTTTCCTAGTTGGTCTATTATTCATACCACCTCTCCCTTCATCCACATTCCTACTATTATACCCCATCTGATCTGGTCCTTCTCTTTACTCTTCAAAATTTAACAAACTGAAAACTTAATTTCCCCAAATATGGATGTGCAAGAGTACTAATGATTAATTAAATTTACCTCCCGCGCTTACTAAACAACTTTTCATGGTTAAATCCGAATATTCGGATTCAAATACAATTCAATGAGCACAAATGATATGGGACATTAAATAACTGGCTCCAGAGCCACGTAGTTCAGAGACTGGATTCAAAACTGTGATTTGTGACTACAAGGCAACCTACTATTATTGTCTAACTCGATCCAACAGAATTAGCAATAAGCTGGCACTGACAGATAGTTCATGCTTGTTCCCAGAGCCCTTGTACCGCCCCATACGGCAGCCACCAGGCACAAGTGGACACCGAGCTTGCGAAACCTGGCCAGTGTGGATTAGATGAGCTACAAAGTACACATTGGATTTCCAAGGCATAATAGTTTTTATGACAATGCAAAGTATTTCATCAACATTTTGTATGCTTTTTATGTGTTGAAATGATGTTTTGGATATACAGAGTCAAATGAAATATAATATTAAAATTACTTTCATTTGTTCCTTTTTACTTTTAACATAGGAACTTACGTATGTGGCTCACAAGAACTTACTAGGGGAAAGATGTTGCCATTGCACATCTCACCCCTAGACCCTGCCATTCAGACCAGGTCTAGGTGGAATGTGTCATAGTTCTGTGTGCACTGACAATGTGCCTTCATCTGAGGGCTTACTTAATGTGTACAAGATAATGATTTCAGTAATAATCAGATATTCCTTTTCTATTACTGTACCTGCTTTTCCCATATTGAAATGATAATGACTACAAAAACTGCCTGTGCGGCCGTACTATTGAGAGTTCAATGGGGGGAAATGGGGAAGGGTTTTCAGGAACAACTATAAAGGACATGTGCAAAACCAAGGGGGTGGTGGGATCGGGGAGGGAGGTGGGGATGGCTGGGGCCAGGGTCGGGGGGAGTGGTGGGTGGAAAATGCAGACAGCTGTACTTGAAGAACAATAAAATAAAAAAATAAAAAAGTTTAAAAGTGTAAATGCCTCAGACACTAAAGACAACAGGAGACAATGGCCAGATGAACAACAGGACGTATGAATTCCATGTACATAATATTTCTCTTCTTGGAAAAGAAAAATCTGAGATTAAAACAATGGTTTGAGAAAGCCCAGCATCGCTGTGAGGGTTGAATTGCCAGCCAGCTCTCTTTGGGAGCAGAGTGAAAGAAGGCTATTGTTCAACGGTGCAGGCAGGCAGGCAGGCAGTTTGCGATTTGAGTGAGAAGGGAAACCAAGCAATATTGTTTTCTGTTTGTTTGTTTTTTCCCTTGTTCTTGTGACCAATAGTTCTCATTCCGGTTCACCACCAGCCACTGCCTATGGAGGAATTTAGATTGAGTTTATTGGTTCTCAAAGCAAAGTATCATGCTAATGAATTGCTTTAAAAAGAAAGCTGGTCTAATTATAGCCAAATGGTGCAAAATAATCTTACTTATGATTGCCTCTGATTAGGTGCAGGCTGCTGTGTTCGCTGCAGGGGACTGCAGATTATCATTGCAACGGGAGGTGGCCGCCAACTGCCAGGAGGGGCAGGACTTGCAGAAAACAAAAAAAATTGCAGTGATACTGTATCATTTTGCTGTTAAAGTTATGTCTTAAATTTTCCTATACTCATTAGCTTGAAATTGGCACTGTTCAGTTAATACCTACGAATGAATTGATCTCAGGTTCAACGAATAAATATTAATGAACCGATAAATATTCACCCATGGGCTACCATAGTATTACAGTCAGGCTCACGTGCATAAAAGGAATACCAATTTGTTTAAGCTTCTATAAACAAAAGGCTATTTACTTTAAATGTAAGTGGAATCCCACAGAATTCTAAGATCAGGAATCACAAAATACAGGCCTCAGTTTGCTGGGACTGCTCTAGAAATTTACTAGACTTCCACAACCTTCCTTCCAGTGTCCAGCCATTGCTTCCCAGGTACTCCAAATGGGAAGGCTTTCAGCTCCTCACTCCACTGCCTTCCTCTGGGGACTTCTAGTTTCCTGGCCCTCCACGCAATGTTCTTCCACTAGAGCTTATACTGCTTGGTCAAGTTCTCCCCAGCCAGAATCTTATTTGATGATCTTTCTGATACAGGTTTCACTGCTTCCTGGCAATTCTTTTTGTTTTCTGGCTCAGATTTGAGAGGAAATCTTATGAACTGAAGTTACCTTTTCAAGCCAGTCCACCTTTGTAACCAGGTGGCTATGCCCTGTGACCATTGGTGGAAGCATTTTCCTAATAAATGGTGAGGGAGACCCAGACATCATAACTGACATTTCTTAGGTACATATTCTTGTATTAACGAAAATTTTATTGAGAATGTACTATGTGTAAGTATTACTCTAGGGACTGGAAATACAAAATGGGAAAGACAGACATAGTCCCCAAAATTGTCAGCAGCCACTGTAGTAACATGATCAAATAATCTTAGCTCACAAAGTTGTGTTTAATAATTATATTTTATTTACTTTAACTCAATTTATATGTGAATAAATCTTTTTTGCCAATATAAATTTGTTTGCCAATAAAATTAAGAGGAGGTGCTCGACTTGCTTAATCATTAAGAAAATGTACATTAAACCAGATGCCACTGCACATAAACTAGAACTTGTTTAAAAAATATCAAGTTTTGGCAGTGTAAGTTGGTATAACCTCTTTAAAAAACTGATTGTCAGTGCCTACTTATATTGAACACACACATACACACATATATACTATACTATATGGCTCAGCAATTCCACTCCCAGGTATACAAGGTCTGTTTGGAAAAAGTCCAGCCATTGTTAACACAGTGAGAACAGTTTGCCTGACATCAGTGTAACCTGGAAGCCAAGGAGAGTGGACTGGAATGTACATATGTGAACAATGATGACTTTACTGTACTAGGCAGTGTGGGTGGTAGACCCCATTGAGAGAGCATGTGTACTGTGTGGCCATCACATTCAAAATGACTGAGTGAGTAGAGCAATGAATCTGCATCAAATTTCATGTTAAGCTTGAACATTCCTCCGGGGAAACTATTTGGATGATTCAGAAGGCTGTCCCTATGGGCAACTTGTGATTGGCAGCTTCATCATGACAATGTACCAGCTCAGAGATCATGTCTCTTGTAGGTTTTTGGAGAAACATCAAATCACCCAGGTGAATCAGACCCCTACAGCCCAGATTTGGCACTGTGAGACTTTTGGCTTTTCCCAAAATTAAAATCACCTTTGAAAGGGAAGAGATTTCAGACTGTTGATGAGATTCAGGAAAATATGATGGGGTGGCTGATGGCGATTGGGAGAATTGTGTGAGGTCCCAAGATGCCTATTTTGAAGGGGACTGAGGTGTTAGTGTCCTATGCATAATGTTTCTTTTATCCTGCAACTTCTTCAATAAATGTCTCTAATTTCATATAGTACATGGCTGGATACTTTCTGAAAAGACCTTGTATATTTAGTAAAATACTGTATATATATATATATATATATACCAAAAGACATGTACTAGAATGTTCCAGTAGCCCAAACTGGAAACTGTCCAAATCCCCTTCAACATTAGAATGAATAAATATGTTATTGTATACTCACATTGCAGTACTACAGCAGAAGTCAGCAGCCTGCACCTGCTGGCAAAGTCAAGTTCAATGCCTATTTAGTTACTAGCCCTTGAGCTAAGAGTGGATTTTATATTTTTAAGGGGTTTTAAAAACAGCAAAGAAGAATATGTACCAGAGACTAAATATGACCTACAAAGCCTGAAATATATAGTGTGTGGCCTGTTTTAGAAAGTTCGCCGACCTTGAACACAGCAAAGGGAATGAACAAACCACAACAAAGGGCAATGATATGAATGAAGGCACAAGCAACATGCTGAACAAAAGGAGTTACCACGACAGTGTGTGTACCTGCCGTATAAAAACAGACGAATTCAACCTGTGGTCTGAGGAATCAGGTTAGTGGTTATACTTGACCCAAGCAGAAACTGGAAGCGAGGATCAAGTAATGCTTTTGAAGAGCTGCTTGTTTCACAGGTGTGTTCAGTTTGTAGGAATTTGAAAGCTGTGTGTACCATTATGAAATGTGCAAACATAATTATTTGAACAAGTTTTATCTGACAGGGTATAGAAAAATGCACTTAAATTATTTCTCTCTCTCAGGCCATGCAAAAATCTTGAGGGGTACGGAGCTTCTGTGGTACCTAGAAAATTGAAGGAAGACTTTCCATCTTTGGGCTATTATGATTACCAGTGATGTCTTCATTCTCTGAATCATGTGTTCCTTTCAGGCACTGCTACTTGTGTGTGTGTGTGTGTGTGTGTGTGTGTGTGTGTGTGTATTTTTTTACCTGATACTAAGACCTCTGCAACTTAGGTCTTTGATTCTTTATTTGTGATTGTAGTTTTTCTCTCTTATCTCATATCCAAGCCATTAGGGAATCCTGTGGGAAACCTTCAAACTCAGATCCACAGTCCAACCATTTTCTTCACCTTCATGGCTACAGGCGTGGTTCAAGCTGCCGTCATGTCTTCCCCGCTTTAGTCTCCTAACCAGTTTCCTGATATTTTTACCCTGGAGCCCCACATGGGCAAACCCTTTCCTCCCTTACCCAGTGGTCTTTCCCGCACACAGAGACCAGCACAATATTTTGAAAACAAAGATTGGGTCAGTGCTGTGGTTAAAGTCCTTCAATAGCTCTTCACTCCGAATAAAGGCCAAAATCCTCACGGTGGCTAAAGGCCTGCATGATCTCTACTATTTTCAGCAAACACTTTTACTCCCCTCTGGTGAACTGGCCTCTTTCTCTTCCTCAAAAAAGTCAGAACATTCCTGCCCTGGGGCCTTGGACCTAGCTGTTTCCTCTCCCTGGATTGCTCATTCTCTAGATATCTCCCTAATGAAACCGCTTGACTTCTTCAAGTATTTAATAAAATCTTACCTTTTAAAGACAATGAGCCTCCATAAAGGCCTACTGTGAAAATTCTATTTAAAATGACCAGTTGTTCCTATTAATCCCTATGGCTTTTCTTTTTAATATTTTTCAGTTATTGCATTTAAACATCCTATTTATGATGGTCATTGTTTATTATCTGTCTTTTTTCAGATAATATATAAGATCCTGAAGGATAGTGATTTTTTTTTTTTTACTTGTAAAGTGATGTATCCCAAATACCAGTACTTGGCACATGAAAGTTTCAATAAATATTGTTGAATGAATTAACAAATGAATAAATGGAGTCCTGCTTTACAGGTGGACCATTCTTTCAGCATCTTTGAGTCTTGCCACATCCCTGAGGTGCTACTACAGAGTGAAATGGACCATCACTACTCAAAGGGCTCCATGACTTCTATGCTCCATTCATCTTGGGAACCACATCTTCTTTCTCTTGGGGCTTCTGTGCTATTTCCCATACAACCCTTTTAGCAGAGAAAAGCCATGAGAGAGATTGTTTTTGAATAACTTAAGCTTTCAACTGTGGCTCAAACCTTCTTTGCTTGGAATGAGGAAGGGAAAAAAAAAGAAAGATGAGCAGTAACTGATCCCAACACCCGTAGACATCTCTGTCTCTCCTGTGAGTCAGTAGCTGTGACAAGTCCAGGGCTGTGGTGGGTCTGTAACTTTTCAGAGCAAAATTTAGAGGCCTCAGCTTCGAGCCCATCGACAGTAACCTATTTCCTGTGGCTTTCTAACTGGGATATTTGGTGTCACTCTTATTTGTGAGACCCAGTCCTTATGCTTTATTTTAGTCGGATATTAACAGTTAGTAGTTTTGTGTTTGATGACATTAGATATTTCTTTTTTTGAAGATATTGTTTATTTGTTTTTAGAGAGAGGGGAAGGGAGGAAGAAAGGGAGAGAACCGTGGATGTGTGAGAGAAACACCGATGGGTTGCCTCTTGCGTGCCCCCAACCAGGGACCTGGCCTGCAACCCAGGCACGTGCCCTGACCAGGAATCGAACTTGCGACCTTTTGGTTTGTAGGATCATGCCCAGCCCACTGAGCCACACCAGTCAGGGCTACATTAAATATTTCCTAAGTCCACATTATGCTGTCATATAAAATATATCAATTTTCTGAACTTGTCTTCTAAGGTTATATTTAAACAATCATTTACTTATATAAATAAAACATAAATGCACCCAACAGTGGGAATGCAATGCAAGACTTACTTTGGAGAAATGAATGTCCACATGAAACTTAGGTTCTATATTTAAAATGTTTGTTTTTTTTTACAAAGGTTAAGATAAGACTGTGTTATTATAGGAAGATGATTTTTAAATCATACTATAAAATATATTTGGTTCTATGATTATTACTCCAAACAGAAATCTTATTTGTTCATGGAAATGATACAAACATATTTTGATTTTAGTTGACTTAGTGATAAAGTTTTTCCTTCCATGGAGAGAAGAACAAATGGATGGTAAGTCAAAAATTTTAGAAATGCAAAGCAAGCTAATTAAACTGTCAAGATCACTTAGAAGAGACAATAATAGTGGTTACTCAAAACTTATAACTTATTGGCATGCTTTTCTCTCCCTCGAGCACTCCTGCACTTTTGCCCCACCCCCTTCTCTCTCCAGGGCTTGTTCTTCTCTCTGGAGCAGCTGTGTGCCTTTCCCTTCTCTCCTTCCCTCAGGCACATTTTCTTTGCTTTTCTTTTTCCTAAACTCCAAGAGCCCTCCTTTTGCTTCTAGAGCTTGTTTCCTGAGCTCAGGCCATGCAGCCCAGCTAGTTCACATCTTCCAGAGTGTTCGCTTCTTCTTCCTCTGGCTTTCTAAATAAACTTTTGCTTGATATATATATATATATATATATATATATATATATATATATATACACACACACACACACACACACACACACACACACACACATAT
>VMDR010030558.1:0-12340 GCA_007922815.1 Macrotus californicus
GTTACGCTGACAAGAAAAATGTCTCTATTTTCTCAAGACTAAAAACATGTCCTCATAACAGATATGCAGCCAGAAAAATAGGATCCATGTAATCACAATAAAAAATGAGAGATAACAAAAACGAAAGTTCCACTTTCACAACTGCTTAGAATTTTCATAAAACTTCAGCTTATATCTTAGTGCTAAATCCAAAAAGTTAATAAACCAAATGCCAAGTTTTCTATATATGCGTACATAGAGGAAAAGATATATTGGTTATACCTTCAAGTAAATGCAGTAAAAGTCACATACTCCTACTAGTTTTGCTTAGACACTTCCTTTGACTAGAAAGGATTACTTTAGACAAGTTAATGTTTGTTTTTTTAAATTTTATGTGTGTCTACTCCATTAATTGCTCTCCAACAGGCTCATAGAACTGTGTGCAAGCTTAGAAAATCCTGAGATTGATCTACTTAAATCTCACATTGAATAAAACTCCCTATGCCTCATATTTCCCTGTTTCTCAGCCTCTTTCGACTCTACAGACTGATGTCTAGTTTCTGCTTAGTGTCACAGATTTTGTGCCCTAGGTTAGGATTGCTTAGCCTATTTCAGACTGTGGCTGCACCTGTGCTGCTCCACATCCCCTCAACTCAAATAGCTGCACTTCTCAAAGAATTTGCAAATACTGAGGCACTGTCTAGCTGAAACTACTTTCTCTTAGACCAGGGGTGTCAAACTCATTTTCACCAGGGGCCACATCAGCCTTGTGGTTGCCTTCAAAGAGTCAAAATCATATTAGCACTGTATAAATGTAACCACTCCTTAACTGTTAAGGAGTTGAAATTTCATTCGGCCCTTTGAAGGCTGATGTGGGCCCCCAGTGAAGATGAGTTGGACATCCCTGTCTTAGACAATCCAACCTATCAGTGTAGGTACTGGGAATGCACAATTTCAATGCATCATGAATTCTCTTTTCAAAGGTAAGCTAAGAAAAAAATCATACATTGTAAACTTATTGCAGTTAAATTATGTCTATATAATGTAAGTTCAAAGAACTCTTTTATTGGGAGTAGTCATTTGAAATTGACCTTCAAAAACCCTCATTTTGGGGTAAAGTTAGTTAAAATTCAGTTTTTCAGGAATCCAGATTCATATTTGATGTTCAAACTCAAGGACAAGTAAAATTAAAATTTACTTGATTAGCCTGACATTGTATATGTATGTGTGTATGTGCATTTCATTATTGTATTAACCCTAAAGAGCATGTTTACTAAATAAAAAAGTAATAGGATGGCAAATAATTAATAAAAATCTCCTATAGAGTAATCATAACCCACAATTTACCACGACTTCCACAAGTGGATTATATCATTAGTGACTCACAGCAGTCCATAAGTACAAAATTCTCAAGTGGAATGATCTTGAAAAAGCTGATATAATCAAGCTGTGAAACTGAGAAACAGTTTAGCTCTTATGTGCTCATCCTTCACTGGTGTTGTCCTAATAAGACATCCAGGAGCTTCTGTTTCAAAGTCAAGGACCTCAGAGTGTCCAGATTAGACAGATACTTTTGAGTCAAGAAAACTAGGTTTGTATCCCGCTTGGCTCTTCCAATTATTAACACTATGCGCTAGGGCACGTCAGTTAACCTCTCCAAAATTTGTATTTTCCATCTGTGAAATGGGATTATCACCTGACTTGAACCATTTTACAGATTGAAAGCACACAAACTTACATTCTAGTTATTATACATCTTAGGTTTCAAGTTCTAGAGAAATGGAAGGATGCCAGTGAAACTGAGGACAAGTTGCTAGAGTAGCAGGTAGTGTGAACCCCTTCTCACGGCATCGCAGTTCAGCCCGGTGCAGCGCTGGAGCTGGCCAGTACCAGCTCACAAGAGCCAGTTTGTACATCTAACTCTTCCCTACCTCATATCTGGCGATGTCAGATGGATATCTATGTGTGTGTTTGTGTGTATGCATGTATTCGTATGTATGTGCACACATATCCAAACAGAAATGCAGGCACATACACACCTTTGAAAGTGTATTTCTATGTCTCTATATTGAAATTCAGAAATCAACATCAATAACCCCAATTTCATTTTAATACCATGGGGTTCATTCTAGTTCTTCTCTTCCCATGATTTTATTTCCCTTTGGTGACAATAAGAAGCCCGACTATTTGATCAGTCTTACTGTATGCATCACCTCGGTCCCCTTCGTCACACAAACGAGCTCTGAAACTCAGCACACAGCACCACGCCCCCACCGTGCGCTCTGATGTGTAGCTCTATACCCTTCCACCAGTCCTTCTCACTCTACTCAAGCCCCAGCATCCTTCCCTGGTCAGCTACTAAATGGACAACCTGCTTACCCAGCTCCTCATGCCAAATGCCTCTCCCCATGCATTGATGCCCTGCACACCTGACTTGGTTTGCAACCACAGACTAGCGGGGCCCCCTGTGAAATCACTCTTCATCTCACTCAGGTTCTAATATCTGGCCTGGGAAGCACTCTTGTGAGGATGCCTTCCTGAAGCTATTCAGGTTCCGACATGCCATGTCAGGCTACTTCCCGTGGGACTGCCATCCAAGACTTGCACAAGTTCTGGTACCTCATGCAAATCCACCTTTCTATGAGGATTGTCTCCTCACCCTGCTTGGTCTCTGATGCTCGTGGGGTTGCCCTCCTTACACTCTATAGGCTCTGAAACCTTCACCACACATGGATGCCTTCCTCACCCTGCATGGGCTCTGACTCTCTGATTGGCTGACCATGGCCTGCTCCCCCCACCCCCCACCCATGCTCAGCACCACCTAACAGGTTTCAGTTTAAAATGTTTAAGAAGAAAAGAGGAATGGAAGGAAAGGGAAAATGGAAAAAATCTTTGGCTTTATGTTAAATGCAAAAGAAAAGTTTACTGTTGTTATCACTCACAAAAGCTCAAAGAAGAGGCTGCTTTTTTATTAACCTTTCAGACATTTAAACTAATTCCTAAAAGTTGTTTAATCATCAAAAGCATAATTAGTACCAAAAATTCCTCTATCAGCCTTGGAATACAATTTTTTAAAGTGCTATATGTGTGTGTTGGAGAAATGGGCCAACCGACCATGCTAAGTCCTCTCACACACACCGTTTCTGCTGCCCTTCTCTCTTCCTCGGCTGGCAGAGAGCATGTCTAACTCACACTTCCAATCACAGGATCTGGCACCGTTCCTGGCCCCTGGTAGGCCCTAAAAAATACGAAGCTATTTCATTTAGGCTTGTGAGACTTAAAGATTGAGACTGACTGCATACCACCCTTAGGTCTTGACATGCAAACTTCTCACAAAGAGCCTTAAATAATAGCTGCCTTGTGCCCAAGATCTCAAGTAAAAAAGAGGTTCTGACCAATACTCCTCGTTGAGTTAATAAGCAATTGAAAATCTTCTGTTACCTGTGGGGTTTGACCCAATGACATCCTTTCGATTCAGTTCTTCTAATAGCCTGTTTGTGTAATTTTCCTCCCAGCTTGGAGCCCCGATCTTGATTTAATTTCACTTTCTCTAGCCAAAGGCTACAATCAGTGCCCCTTGGTGATGTTTCCCTTAGACTGCTTCTTCATCTAACAGAAAGATCCAGAATATCCATTAACTTCTGCCACTGTAGGAAACTAGAAACCTATGTTGCATCTTATCTCAAAAAGCTAAATTCCAACAATTCTAAATACACGTGAAAACTGAAGAATTTTAAAAAAACCCTCAAATAATAAAATGTAAATAAGTATTTATTCACAGCATTCTCAATCATATCTTGACATGATTAAAGACCCAACTCAATATTTCATCCTTTCTAAAGCTGATTTTATTTTTATTTTCCTGGTATAGTAAAGCTTAGTGTAAGCATGTACCTATATGTCTCAGCTAATTATCATCAATTTCTGAAATTTTGGACAATTACCTGGATGAATGAAAAAAAGAAAAGAAACCCTAAACTGGAGGTACCTTTCCACAAAGCAGAACAGACAAATAAGAGGATTCTTCCAAATTTATTGATGCCTTTTGTTTTAGTAAAAAGAGAAGAGGCAGATATCTCCAATGAAAATATCAAACTTTAAATTGATATTTATTAGATTATTTTCTTAACTACTTAAAGAGTAATATTTTTATTAATCTTTCTTTTCATACTAACATTTATTTAAAGGAGAAAAAAGAGCAACTTCCTATCATTCCCATTTGTTTTCCTTTTCTGAGTTCTCTTTTGGAACTGTTTTGAGACAGAGGACACAATTTTCATTGGTGTGATATTTTCACATGTGTTTTAGTTTTTCAAAGGGTGCATTATTAATATATTCAATACATAAATATTATGTACAGAGACAACGTCAAACACTTTCCTAGACATTGGAATATAATGAGCCTTGGCTGGTGTGGCTCAGTGGTTCAGTGCCAGCCTTCGAATCAAAGGGTCACTGGTTCAATTCCCAGTCAGGGCACACGCCTGGGTTGCAGGCCAGGTCCCCAGTAGGGGGCACACGAAAGGCAACCACACATTGATGTTTCCCTCTTTCTCCTTCCCTTTCATTCTCTAAAAAAGTAAATAAATAAAATCTTTAAAAAAAGTTTAAAAATTATTTAAAAATCAGTCCCAACACCTTGTTTTCCTTAAGCTTAAGATTTAATATAAATAAATCCTTTCAGTTTTAATAAATAAAATGGTTGATTTTTTTTCAAACATTTTGATTTTCTAAATTCTAAGTTTAGACATATTTATGTGTGTATTCAAATTCAAATGTCTATTCTATATTTAAGTTCTAACTTTAAATTACTAGCATTTGAGGGTGATACATCATGGGTCTTCTTATGCTCCTTATGAGTAACTTTTCAACATTAAGTTACACAAACCTTTTAGGTAGATAGATTAAATTAATCTTTTAGCTAAAGTAACAGGTCTTTATTTAGTCAATAAAGTTTCTACTTCTGAACCCTGAACCTCATATTTGGTTTTCCAAAACGCCAACTTTAGTTTTTTGTATGTTTTAATAACTTAACATCTCTTTCTTTTGAATGGTAGGTACTTCAAGCCACTATTACCTTTTGTTAAAAATATTTTTAGTTGTTGAAGTCATAAAAATATTTTAAGTACTTCAGCTTTAATTACAAATCCCAAACACACCCAATGTAACACAGAAAGGTAATGCTATACATACTCTGTATATTTTAGTTATGTTAAGGCATTTATCATCCAAATATAACTTTTTGCACCATTTTCTTTACCATTATTACCAGATTTGCCTTAAAATGCTGTGAATCCCTGAATTCATAGCCTTTTCCACTGTCAATTTTAAATTTATTTTATGCATCATGTGTTGGAACATTAAAATAATTCTGTGTCATACCTACACTATGTCTGCATTGCTACCTATTGGAAAATTTTATGAACACCCCAGCATCTGGAATCCAGCATGATATAGAGCTCCCTGTATTACCTGGAATGCAGAGGGGTCTAGTGATCTTCACTGGGGCAGAGGTTACAGGTGAAAAAATAGTTTCAAGAAGAAGCCTTAAAGCTGAAAGAGACCTTCAATGACATGAAGATAAATGCTTCGATTTTATAAATGAGAGACCAAGACCTATGGAAAGTAAATGATGTAACACCTAAAGAAATTAGTTAGAGGGGAAAATATTTTTAAGATTTTCCTATTTCTTGTACAATACTATTTTTTAAAAATCCCAGTTTAAGATAGGTATTTCTATGTTCCCCTACTGAACTGCCACCATTTTCACTAAATTCTCATTGTTATGCTCTTGTTCCTCAGAAAACCCATTTGTAATTACTATTACTGGGCCTATGATACCTTCAGTGTTGTTACTGTGTAGACACAAAGCTAAGCTCGTATGTCCACATAAAAGCATGCATGTGGATGTTTATAGAAGCTCTGTGTATACCTGCCCAAACCTGGAAGCAAACAAGATGTTCTTCCGTAGGTGAATGGGTAAATAGACTGTGGTACATTGAGACAATGGAATGAGCTATTAAGCCATAAAAAGACATGGAAGAAACTTAAATGCATATTTCAAAGTGAAAACAAAAAGCCAAACTGAAAAGGCTACACTGTAAGATTCCAGTAAGATGACATTCTGCAAGAGACAAAACCATGGAGAGAGCAAAAACATCAGTAGTTGCCAAGAGTGGGGGTTGGGGAAGGAGGTTTGAATAGCGGGAGCACAGACGATTTTTAGGGCAGTGAAACTACTTTGCATGATATCATAATGATGGATACATGTCAGTACACATTTGTCCAAATCCACAGAATTTACAAAAGCAAGAGTGAGCCCTAATTTAAATTATGGACTTCGGGTAATTATGATATGCCAATGTAGGTTCATCAGTGGTAATGAATATCAATGGGAGATGCAGGAAATGGGCAAGACTGAATGTTTGAGGACAGAGGATATACAGAAATCTCTGTACCTGACTCTTAAGTTTGCTGTAAACCTACCACTGCTCTAAAATATAAAAACTTGAAAAGTTATAACTAGAAAGAAAAATGGAAAAAACACAAATCCCTCCAGATATTAACTATGAAATGGAATACTATGTCAAAAAATGCATAGCCCCAACTACTGTTTGTGAAGTGAAAAACACCCCCTGGTCACACAGCCGCCACGGCTCAGGTGTCAGATGGACAAAAGCAGTGAGATGAATAGTGCAACACTCAGTCATTCAGAAAACATGGGCTGAGGCACAGTTTTGTCTTTTTTAAGAAGTGATCTTGGAAAACTCATCTAACCACGATAAGTGATGCTGACACTTAACTCACCTGACATTTTGTGTATTGAATGTAATCAAACATTTAAGTGAGAAATACGCATCACAATAACAGTCATAATAATTATATAGAAGGATCACGATAAACATAATTAGGACAGTGTGAAATCCATTCACATATTTAAAGGGGGCACCCAATGAATATTTCCATCATTAAAATGTCATCAAGGTGAAACTAACAGTCTGCCAACATAGACCTTCTGGTTGACCTTTTTAAGCACCGTGAGGATGGAAAACTTGCATTGCTTCATCTCTTTATCTGACCATGTTCTTTGTAACACATACATATTCAATGCATATATAAAAATACATGAATATTTTTATTAGGAAGACCCTGCCTTTGCCTATCCCCTATATCACAAAAAATAAAGATGAAAATACGGTAATGTGTAGCCCCAGCTAAGTCCTCCCAGGACGTGTCTGTCACAGCCAGGCCATTATTGAAACATGTGCACTTCATGTATACCTCATGTCTTTCAGCCTCCTGTGTTCTGGGCTTCCTGTTTCGTGATACAGTCTATTAAGCACACAGTTGAAGCAATTTACTTCTATTAAAATCTCTCACAGCTGAATTGACTCTCAGATGACCAAAACTGTTTATGAAAGACACTAAATGTCTTTTTAAAAGCTATGTTAGTTTGGAACTGCACATGACAAAAATTTTAACATTAAATCGATATTTCCCCACATATATACATTGGGAGTTCTTCTACCAATAAAAATTTCTTTTTTACTTAAATTCCAGATATATGACAAATTTTCTCACTCAACTTCAGTTTTTTTGTTTGTTTGTTTCTTCTGATATAGAATATTTTAGGATAGAAACCACAAGAAATTTTTTTCAAAAAATACATTTGATTCTCTTATGTTGCTCAGCCTTATATTTTCTTAGAATATGATCGTCTTGGCTATAGCAAGAGCTTATGACAAAAGCATCGGAAAAATTTATCTTCCCTGTGTTATTTGCTGTTGTATGATTTTCATTGTCAAAGGCAGTAAACATCTAAAGGTCTTATCCTATATTGCCTGAATTACTGGGATGCAATTGTCCAATTTTTCCTTACTCCCCAATGTTACTCTCATCATTATTTATCCACTACCCTCTGGATTTCTTTATTTGAAATCAACACCATCTGTCAGCCACCCACTTAATCATTCCTGTTGTTCCCTCTTGTCCCCACTCCCACCACAATGCATACCAAGTATGGACTCCCTAAAATGATATCACTATAAGACTCACATTTCTTTTTTTTTAATCCCAAGGTACATTTCAATCATCTGGCCTGGAGATGCATTTGACATGAACTTCTAGATGTCTTAAATGCAGACATATCCATTCTAGTTGAATACTCATTAATTGTATAAAATACATTAACTGGACCTTGAGTTTACATGCATTGAACAGGTACACTGTAGCATTTCATAGATGCTTATGCTTTATGAAGTCAGTCTTCTTACCATTACTTCCTCATTGCTCTATATGTATTTCAGTGTACTCTAGCCTCTCAACAAACTTCAATAAGGAAGATCAGGAAGAGTACAGCTAGAGTCAGAGAGCCTTGTACCAATTCTGGCTTTGCCACTTGTATACTGTTTGATAACAGATAAATGTGGACATGTAAAACGGAATAAGAAAAATCTTTTTTTCTTGGAATTTCAGCAAGTGTCAAAACTGAGGCCAGCTAGTATTAGGTAACCTAAGTTCCTTCTAAAAGAAACTACTGGGAAGATAGCAGACTTGATAATGTGGCTGTGAATCTCTGTCAACCGCCTCCAGCTTCCAGGAAAAAAGAATAGGAATTTGAAGAAGAGTGCAGTGAGGTAAGGGAATTGAAAGGCATCATGTATGTGGTGGTGTATCTCAAGATATTCATTCTCCGAGACTGTGACTGTCTTTAATAGATCAGAACCGCATTTTTTGCATAGACATTTATTGTCTTTGAAACTGTAACAACCTGAAACCTTTGGGCCATAACAGAATAAAATGAGAAAGGACTTGGGGAACTGTGACTTGCTTTCCTTGGCGTTTAGAGACGTGCAAGGCAGAAAGCATCCTAAAAAGTATAAGGTCTTGGTGGGGGAAAAAGTGGAGAAGTGCATTTGCACCTTTGCGTGTGGCATGACACCATGAATTTCTAAGGGCAAGTGCATATGGTAGGAGGTAGATGGCCTCAAGTCCTCTCAATGGGTCTCTGCTCTGTGGAGCTGTCTGCTGCACCAGGGGAACCAGAAGCAAATGCTAGGGAGGTTAATTGCCTGAAGCAGGAACTGAGCTGAGAGACTGAAAGAAGTCAGCTGGAAGTCTTTGGTCCCTGTTGGCAATTGTATATGGAAGAAGTCTCCAAAATGTGCCTCACTAAAAGTGAAAACATGGATGTCTGCCACATTGGAGAGTCTGATGACCACACAGCATTAGCCAAAAACTAGCTGTACCATTTACTATTTGAAAATGAGTCTACTAGCTTAAAATGGCCAGAAAATTGCAGATAAGTCATCTAAAGCCTGGAAAGGGAGATCTGGCAGCAAGTTTAGGAGAAATTACGGGAAAAATCCATTTGTAATAGTTCATCTCCCACCCCCAAAATGTCTTTTTACCTCAGGTTCCTTAATTATAAAGTGAGAATAATGCCATTTATTTTTTAAGCTTAATTTGAGTCTTAGAAAGGAGGACTGAAGACTGAGAATTTAGAAGCATCTAAAATAGTGAGTCCCGCCCAGTTGTTTCTCAATAAATAGAAGTTAAAGAGGGACCCCCAACTTTAAACTAACCATCAGTTAGTCCTCTCTTAGGTATCACTAAATTCCAAATACTTCAATTTTGCTCTGACCTTTTACAGAGAACACTATGCTAATTCCCAACATTGAACTACTTCCAATTCCCATTTTCGGTATTCTGCTCCAGGCGAGACTGTCTGGCTGGGGAAAAATAATTAACAAAAATGCTAACTTAGCTCAATACAAAAGTCTACACTTCTTTCATCATATCAGTAACCCTCTGAAAACCTGGAACAGCTCTCTTTTGATCACAAAATCAAGTCAAGCTTTTCTTCCTCTCGCATACTCTATATACTATCACAATATACGTCATCATTCATTAATTTATAAATTCACTCAACAAATACTTATTCAGTATCCACCATACAGCAGAAACTATTCTAACATCTGGAAATAGAACAGAGAATAAAACATAGAAATATCTCTGCATTCAATGAACTTATGTTCTAGGGGAGGAAGCAAATAAGAGTTAAAAATAAAACATACTCTTCTTTAGCTAGCCAGTAGTATAAAAGAGAAAAACAAAGTAGAGAGATGGAAAGTGTCATGAGAGGGTATAACTTTGTATGAATGTGGTCAGGGATGATCCCAGAGAGGAGGTGACATTTAAATAAAGACCTTGAAGAGAAGAGAACCAACCATGTTGAGTATTCCGGGCATAAACATCCCAGGAAGAGGGAATAGAAAGTGACAGCCCCAGTGTCACCTGTGCTTGGAACTGAGTGACAAAGTGAGTGAGCGCAAACACAGAATGTGGGAGAAGGAAGGGAAAGATAGATCATGTAGACTTTCATAGGGGATTGAAAGGGCTTTGGCTTTTACCCTAAAGCAGACGCACAGCACTGAAGAGAATTAAGAAAAGTACCACACACTGAGTGATGTTTCCATAGAATCACTCTGACTGTTACATAGATGAGGAACTGCAGGGTACCAAAGGAAGGGCAAAAAACAAACAAAAAACCCATTTAATAGGTTACTACAATAACTCAGGTAAAAAATACCAATAGCCTGGATTAAGATGATAGTGCAGACGAGAAGAGCTAAAGTTTTGAATGAGCTCTTTTGAAGAACTAAAGGGTTGATGTGTCAGATGGGGGATGCAAGAGGAAAAGAGTACTCAAGTGAGACTCCAGGGTTTGGTATGAGAAACTGAAAGAATGGAGCTCCCATGTCCTAAGTACGAACTCCATGAAAAGAAGAGGTTTTATGGGTAATATCAGGTACTGAGTTTTGGATGTGTTAAGTTCCACATTAGTATTAGACATTCAAGTGAAGATATCAAAAACCCTCTTCGATAATCAATTCTGAATGTTAGGGAAAAGGTCTAAAATAGAGGTTGAGGTAATATTTAAAATGAAGAGACTACATGAAATTCCTGATAGTACGTGCTGACAGAAAATAGGGCGGCTCCAAGGACTTACCCTTTGGACATACCTACATTCAGAAGTTACAGAGAAGAAAAGTCTCGAACCAGTAACAGAAGAAATGGCCATAGAGATACAAGAAAATTAGGACAACATAGTACCTTGCAAGTCAAGTGAAAAATTTGTTTCAAAAAAGAGATAGAAATCAACTGTGTCAAATTATGTTGACAGCTCAAGAAATACGAGGACTGAGAATTCACAATTAAATCAAACAACATAAAGATCATTAGGAATTTTGGCCAGAGCTGTTTTGTGGGGATTAAAGTTAACTGAAGTGGATTTAGGACAAAAAGTAGGTGGGGTGTTGTTCAAGACACAGGATACAGCCAATTCTTTCAAGAAGATTTTGAATGAGAAGAGAAGAGGAATGGACATATCCATAAGTAGAGCTGTTGTTTAAAGAGGTATTTATGCTTGTTTTGAAGAAAGAATAAAGAGCATGTTTGCATGCTGTTAGTAATAATCTGAGAGAGAAGAGAACTGATGACTGAAGGCGTAGGCAGATTGCTGGGATGATGCACTTGAGTAATGAAGAGGGGATGGTACCTGATGTGCAGTAGACGGGCTGGTTGTGATTAGAAGCATGGACAATGCATTCATAGTAATAAGAAGGAAGGTAGAGTATAAAGCTATGAATGCAAGTAAGGGAGTACGTGCCATGGTGACAATAGTAGGCATTTGATTCTATTTGCTTCTATTTTTCTCAATAAAATAAAAAGTAAGATTATAAACTGACAGTGAGGATTAAAGAGGAGGTATTAAACATTAGAGGAAAGTGTTGAAATTATGAAGTAATAATTTACAAAGTGGAAGTGAGAGTAGATGTTGGAAAAGTCATATGACTAATGGACAACAGCAGTGCCTTCCATGGTAGTGACCATGACTACGAGTCAGCATTGCCAGCATGACTGTAGGAGCAATCCTCAAAATAAGCTCACTATTACATTAGATCAGTCTCTTCAACAGACCAAAGAATCATCCTATATGGAGCATCTCCTCATCTCTTCCTCCCACTTGGAATCTCTGTGTTCTCCACCATACCTACACATCGCACATAATTATTCAAGGGCTAATCCATCGTTCGAGTGTTCTATGAAGCTCTTAGTGACATAACTCTCTACTTCATTTTTCTTCTATTATATCCACTGGTGTTCTCTTCCGGTTGAAGGCACACACAGCCAAGGTTCAAATATCAGCCGCGTGACCTTAGTGAAGTTCCTTATCTTCTTCAGTATTTTTCCTAATCCATAAACCAAATAGAGCAAAACATAAGATATTCTCTTGCTGAGAATTCCATGGGATAATACAGATAAACTACTTAATGCAATGTCCGCTCCACGGTAAAAG
>VMDR010030559.1:0-12339 GCA_007922815.1 Macrotus californicus
ACTGCAGTTGAGCTAGTCTCATATTTTTTCAAAGAACTTAAGGAAGATGATGGCAGAAGATATACTGAGGAAGATAAAATGACCTGTCCACACAGTCATCAGGCTATTGTGTTGCTTATTGTGGAAAAAACTGTTGATCATTTATATGTGTTCTCCTGATAATCATCAGTGCTTCTCTGCTGTGACATGTCCACCATTCACTTTATTCAGCCTCACAAAAGAAGGTCTCAGCAGATTAATTGCAACCTATTAGACCTCGGTGCAATTAATGCTGTTGAGAACATCAAATAGCTTGGAAAATAACTGAGGAGGAATGGTTGTGAGCAGTTATTGCAGAGGTTCTGTGCAGCACATGACACAACATCACATACTCGTTTTTTAAATTTGGGAGAACATGATTATCATACAGAAAAAAGTCAAATGGAGCTTGATCCCTTGCTCCTCAGATGCGGGTATTTTGAACACATTAACACATTAAACTTTTGTAAAATCTGGGAGTAGAGTTAAACTTGCTTTCTACATTATATTTTCACAGTGTATAATTATAAATGCCAATCCAGACATAGAAAAGGCTGCCCTTGAATATATTAAGGCAAAACCACACTTCTCTAGAGGGAAGAAAGCAAGAGATGCAAATTGAATCGTGTCATCTATCAGGCTGCGGCAGTGCTCTGCATAGAAAATGCATGGAAACGTTATATAATATGGACGTTCTCTATGCATGAAGATGAATATCAGGAGAGGCATTTTGTTTTCTCTGCTTTGTCCCACCTCCTTCATCCCACACTCCCCCTCTGCATGGCCTAAGAAAACCTCTGCACAAAATAACTAAAAGAGAGAAGTCATTAGAAAAATATACTTCTTTGGAGATACCAAGGTCTGATTCCTTGGAAGTTTATTTAAAATATGAAAGAATTTTTTTAAACACTCTTTCAAGTTATCTGCACATTGTGTTATCATAGTTTTCAAATACAAAATGAATTGCAATTCTTTTTGTCACAAAAGGCAAAGCAGAGAATGTATTCAAGGAACTCAAAAAATCATGTAATACAAATAGACAAGCAAGATGCTATTCTGGAAATACACAATTCAGCTTTTTGCCAGTTTCTACAAGCAAGAGAGAAACGTTCAGACTCACAATCCCCCACAGGCATTGAAGATAGCTCAGAAGTGCATTTACTCACTCATTGAATGAACATTTGTTCATGCCTATGATGTGCCAGACACCTCTGTACATTGTTTCACTCAATCCTCATTTGATCCTCATTTTAATGATGAAGAAGCTGGGGCTTCAGAAAGGTTAAATAACTTGTCACAGTTCAGAAACCCAGAGGCAGGTTTTGAACCAGTGACACATAAAAGTTTACCTTCCTACTCTGGTGCTAGGGGTTCATGAGGATGACTTCAAGGCCTGGGATGAAAAGACTCAGCCAAGACAAAAGGACTATTTCAGGGTCTCCAGCTACCCTATGTTTAGCATTGTTTGCATTTAGGACCATAGGAAGGAGAGAGATATTTCTACAAGAAACAACTTCACCACTCAAGAAAGAGTGGGCCCAAAGGGAACGCCAAAGCTGCCCCTGGGCTTACCCTCAGGAATGACACTATGTGTCAGGTGCTGCATTCATTCACCTCTGGGCAGATGACATGAAGTCAGATACAGCTTCTTCACTCAGGATATTTAAGTTCAAATTAACATACACAAGGTAATAAGATTCCATGACGCTAAGGAAGGGATAAGCATTGAATGTTCAAAGAAGCAGATATGGGAAACACATGGCAGAGACAGCCAGTGTTCCCCGAATTTTCCCTGTACCTCACTAAACTTCACAGCCTCCCTGGCAGTTAAGTCAGGATCTTGGGGTTAGTTGGGGCTGTGGAGTGTGAGAGAAAGCATAGAGGCCGTGTGTTCTAAATGATGCAACTGCAAGACAGCAAACTCCTCTCAGCCTGGGCCTGCAAGGACGGTGCAAAGCAGCTTTCCTACCTTCCTGCAATTGGCATGTTAGACATAGCATGAGAAATCCACCTTCACTGGTAAAGCTACTGCAACTCTGGTGTTAATTTGCTCTTACAGAAGAGCAGAATCTTGACTGAGACAAAGAACATTATTTAGCCCCAGAGTGTAAGGAAGAGTTTCTTTAATTTAATGTTTAATATATCTGTACTCAGTTATTTGTTGAAAAGAGAAGAGGGGAGGAAAAGTGGTCCAGGCAGAAGGGAAAGAATACAAAAGCTCTGGGGTCAAGAGAAAAAGCACTGTGTTTGGGAATATGTAAGTCACTCAATATGGCTGTCATAGAGTTTGTGAGTAGAGAAATAATGATAAAGGGGGCTAGGGCTTTGCAGTTCCTAGTAAGGGAGCTTAGACAGAAGTCATCCAAGCAAATCTGTTTACATCACACTCACTAACCTCTGGGATAGTATACTCTGCTCACATAGAGAGGTTAGGCCAAAGTTACCTGGCAAAGGATGGGATTTATAATCTTATTGTGAAGAACTGGAAACACTAGTCTAGTCTATCATAGCCAGTCAGAGAATTTTAAATTTGTGGTCCAGGCAATAGAAATCCCTTGAAGTTTTTGAGCATCAGAGTGGCAGCCAGTGTAAACATTTCAGCAGGGCAGAGATTAGAGGTCAGAAGACTTGGGAAGCTGGTGCAACCGGTCAGGTGTATGGTAATAGGAGTGCTAACTCTAACGTAACAATGGTAACCGAGGAGAACATAGTGCTAGGGTGTTGTCTGAAGAGTAAATTAAGAGGGCTTTAATAAGCTAGTGGAAATAATGATGATGGCAGACAGAAAAACTAGAAGACAAGTCCAAAGTGATTCTCATGCCTCGGATGTGAGCGAGCAGAAGTTCTGGGAGACATGGCTCATTGCAGAAGTGAAATGACTTTAGAAGATAGGAGAACAGTGTTGTGTATGATGTGGGGCCTCGTGGCATATTTGATGTAAATGTAGGACAGCCAAACAGAACTCTGGAAGTTGGCAAGTTCTGATTCACAACTGGGAGAAAGGCCAACTCCGAATATGCAGAACTGAGGGCCATCCTCACGAAGGAGTAGTCGAGATTCTCAAGGAAGTGAGCAAAGGAGAGAGAACCTAATTTTATAGAAAGGGAAAATGGGGAAGGAGTGGGTGAACACAGGTTGTGAGATGAGGATAGTGACACACTGCATTAGAAAATAACTCTGTTGTCAATAGTACCTAGGAAGCAAACTTCCCAACATAATTATCTTAGATATGCCTTTGTCCACATAAAAATTACTTTGGAATTTTAAAACAGATTGCATTCCCACTGCCTTGTGGAACATGATCTAGACAATAGGGCATGTAAAGATATGGATTTATGGCGGCTCAAAAGCTAGAAGAGAAATGCAGCAGCTGGAGTATTAATGAAAGCATAATCTGTTATATGTGGAAATAAGCAACATACATTTACTGTGATGGGCAACCCCCTCTGAAACTCCACTGCAGCAAAGTAAAAAGTCTGAGCTGAGGAACTTTTCCAGCCAAGAGGGAGAAATGTGATGAATTCTTTTAATTTTCTTTAAACTCAAATATTCCCTTGCATATGCCAGTATCACAAGAGGGAAACAAAATTGGCTGTGTATTGGCATTGCACATTCCTGTTAAAATTAAATGAAACCACTTAATATATTAGATAATCATCAAATCATTTATTTATGACTATATTATATGTGATGTCAGATCTGATATATGTAATAGAATCTTAATTGAACCTTGGAAATGCACCAGTAAAACAACATTTATCCACATATGAGGAATTCACGCTGTAGCTGACAAAAGGCTTTTGTTCACATGATGGTCTTTGACTCTCACACAATGCCTATTAAATAGTCAGGGATATGTTCTTACCCAATTTGCAGCTGAGAAAACAAAGCATAAAACAGATTTAATAACTTGCCCAAGATTGTCAGTTTAAAAGTCAAACTACCTTATTTAAACCCATGTTTAGTGTCCATTCTACTATATCAAGACATTGCTACACAAAAAAGAGTCTCCCTACCTCCTCTTACCTCCCCACACCAAAGACCTCTGTTGGCTATTTATTGCTTACCAGATAAAATCTAGTATCTTTTGCAGAGCATACAAGAGTCTTTGTAATCAGTCCTTCATTTACCATTCTGATGCCAACTTCCCTCACCACTTTCTCACTCACCTCATCACACCCTTTCCCACTCCCCACCGGGGGGCACAGAGCTTCCACAACCTCCCTGGGCATGCTGAGAGAGTGGTTCTCTCCCAGAACCTCTACATGTTCATCAATCCAGAATCTCTCCAAACCTCGTAATTTGGAGATTTTTACAGAGGTTTCATCATGTACGTATGAATTCCATTTTCAGCCCTTCTGCCTCCTCAAGAGAATCAGGGCAAAGGTGAAAATCTTAAGCTTCTGCTCATGGCTTGGACTTTCTGGTTAACTAGTCTTCAGCCAGAAGCCATCTGGGAGCCCTCCCAGAGACACCTCGTTAGAACAAATGACATTCCTATCACCCAGGAAATTAGAAGGGTTTCAGGAGCTCTGTGTCAGGAAACGAGGTCAAAGACCAAATATTAGAACAAAAGATGTTCCTAGTGCTGCTATCATTTGGGAAATTGCAAGAGTTTCTGGAGTCCTGTGGCAGGAAATGGGGGCAGAGGCCAATGCAGATTTTCCGCTATCTTAGACTGCCCTAACATCCTTGTAAGGTCATTCCAACATCTGAATTTTCTTGGTATTGGTGTCAGTTGTCTTTTCTCAATCAAGCTGCGATTTTCTTGCTTCCTGATTATGGATAATTTTTGGTTGTATCCTGGACATTTTGCCTGTTATGTTAAGAGATTCTGGATCTTAACATAAAAACAAAAGAAAAGAGAGACTTGGGATCTTATTTAAATTTTTTATTTCAGCAGACAGTCACTTTGAGCTAGGTTAGCACAAAGGTATTGGCCTATTCTTGTGAGTTTTGGTTTCAATGACAGTTCAAATTTCATAGGGTTTGTAGATATATATTGGTCTGCTTGATCTATGTGGTAACAACGGGGCTCCCTCTGGTCCCTGATGGTGCTGCCTAAGGGAGCAAAAGGAGGTTGCCAGGTGTTTCTTGATGGGAGAGGGTGAAGTAGGACCCCTTACCGATGCCCGCCAGCTTCCCAGTGTCTCTGAGCAAGAGTAGAGTCTTCGGTCCTTAGGAACAAAGGCTGCCTGAACTAAGCTACTCTCTATAACTGGGTTCCTTTTTCTGGTTCTGCTGGCTCATCTGCAGTGTTGGGGTCAGGAGGAAAGTGCATGCAAGGACAAAGTTTCCTGGACAGGGCAGCTTGCTGTGCTGGATCTCCCTTTCCAGTTCACCATCTTTCCTCTATCTCTTGGTGAAAAAGGAGAGCCCCCGTCCTGGTGGGGAAGGAGAAAGGGCTTCTTGTTTTGGGCAGAGCTCTCAATCTATTCCTTTTGCAAGTGGTGCCAGGCTCACCTGATATTGTTAGAGGGATTTAATCTAGGGGGAAAAGCCTTCCTGGGCTACCTTTTGTTGCTACATCAGGAGTTAGGAATGACAGGTTGGTGAGAGGAGACAAAACATGTGCCACTTGTTCTTCAAAACCTAGGGCCCCATACCATCTCACCTTCTTCTTACCACCTAACAGAGTTTTCCTTCAGTTGTCTTTTACGCTATTTCCAAGGTTTGTAATTGTACTTAACAGAGAGAAGCACAGATAATGTGTCTATGACATTTTGTTTGGATCAAAAGTCATCCATGCTACTTTAACATACCAATGTCAGGATTTTCTTAGTGTAATATCTTATTCAGACATAGGTCAGTAGCTTTCTTTACATTTCTTGGTCCTCTCTCCAGTCCTTATCTCCTTTCACCTCCCTGACTTCTTACTCCCATCCCCAGTATTCTAAAACTTGCCAAGCTCCTTTATATCACTAAGCTCATGCAACTCACCTGCCTGCTTCCATCTTCTCTCAAACTCCTAATAATTTAACATCCACACTAATCATTATCATCATCATTATTGTCATCACCATCATCATCATCACCACTACCATCATCATCGAGACTAAAAATAAAGTTGGAGGGAGGAAACTTAAAAAGCTTTCACTCATCTCCACTAAGGCTCAGGGAAGATTAGACTAAAGGTAGAGACAATTCTTAAAGTCAACCAGGAGAGAAATCAAAACAGCCAAGGACTGAAGTTGAAGAATACTGAGTGCCAATATGGCTAATATTTTATATCAGAAATATATGTGCTTGTATAACAATATTATTTTTAAAAATTTACATTTTACTGCATTTCAAAATGTTTATAAATTTTGGGGTTGAAATATATTTAATATTTGTTTCACTCATTTACTAAACTGGTGGATTATACACCATTTAAAATAAAATACTAAGATTAGCACTTGTATTTCAGCATTATGTGGAATAAGTAGTAAAATGCAGGTAATGATACCTTGTACTGCAATGGAATCACTAATCATACATCACATTGTTCTCCGAATATGATGAGCATCTGGATATATTAATATTCATTTATTTCTAATCTTTTAACAAAGTACACTCTTTTGCTGCACATTGAGCAAGACAAGAACAGTCCTTGATCATTTAGAAACTACAGAAACTTGGACAATACAGAAAATACCAGCTCTCATCAAACAAAGTTTGACATGCCTTGAGGCTACTGTTCAACATGGCAATCAGCAAGTCATCTTTTCACACTGTAAATATATTACTGTGAAACCCTACACTTTCACAACAGAACCAAAGATACAAGTTCATGAAAACACAGGAGCCTTGGAGCTGTTGAGTGGGTAATCAATAGGTATCATAAAGTGCCACATTGCACAGTAGAAAGTGGTCAGGCCTATTACATAGAACAAAGATTTCAGACCATTTCCAAATGCACTTACAAAAAATGGATACTATAATTTCAGTAAATGGATATTATAACTACGGCCATCTGAGACTTTTTTTTACCATGAAATACTCAGTAAATAGACCATTCTATTTTTGAATTACTTGAGAATAGGTGAATGCTGAAACAATGTTTTAGGGTTTCCATTTACCATACCTGGAGACAATGACTAAATCATAGTGATAATAACAGAAAGTAATTCCCTTAATATATACACATACCCCATATTGCTCATTCCAGCTACACTTCCTTCCTCTGCTTCCACAGGAAACAAATTAGCAGGAGATAAATGGCTGCTATTACACCCATCCCGAGTGAGGCATGCATCTACCATCCTTCCTTTTTCCCAGAATTGTCTTTAGAGCACCTTGCTAGAAGACTGCATCTCTGGCTTTTTAAGGCCCACACCTGATGCAGAAGAGAGGCACTATCTTCTCCCCTTCTTCGGAGTTTTACCTGGTTACTCCAGCTACCAAGAAGCACTCTCTCTTCTCCAACTCCTAGAGAATTACTATCATTAACTCATGGAATCTCCAACTGATACAGAATTCTAACTTTTAACCTGCCCTCAGATGCTTAAATTCATTCATTTATCTATTTATCCATTCGACAAGCATCTGTTAAGCCTTACTTCATTGACAGGCACTATTCTAGACATGAATATGCAACAGTTGGGGAGACACACTCATTCCATACCCATAGGAGATTATCTGCTCATTTCCTCTGGAGCTGAAATCTGTCCACACATAAGGAGTTGCCTCCCTCTGTCACATGACAGCTCTTAAACAGCTCACAAGGGTGACTTTTTTCCCTTCTCGCTCTCTCTCTAGCTTAAGTGTCTCCAACTCTACTGAACCACTGCACTGTATTTTTAATATCTATCTACATGTCTGTCTCCCCAACTAAACTGTGAGCTTCTAAAAGCTAAAGTTCACATAGCATCTCTATTCATCAAGCACAGGTTTTCTCAACCTCAATGTTATTGACCAGATAATTGTTTTATTTTTATTGTGGCTTACTGTGCCTATGCACTGGAGGATGTACAGCAGCATCCCTGGCTTCTACTCACTGGCTGCCAGTACCAACCCCCTTCCAGTCTGAAAATGTGTCCAGACAGTGCTGAAATTCCTTGAGACAAGTCACCTCCCACTGAGAACCACCTCTCTAGCACTGTATCTTGCAATGGACCACACGTTAGTATATAAGTCACATTTATAATTTACCATTTGCACAAACTTTCAAATACATTGTCTCACTGATGCTCATGATAGTTTTGAATTATGTTCTCATGCCCATTTTTCCTCTGAGATTCAAACATGGGTAGTTTGAATCCAGAGCCAGCACCTGGAACCTAGCTGTGTAATCATGGAACTTACTCAGCATTCCTGAGCCTCAGTTTCTTCATCTGTAAGATGGAAGAAAATAGACACACTTTATTTCAAAGCATTGTGTGAGGATTAAAGGAGATGGACCTGGCACATTAGGGCTCAATAAAATCAGTTTATGTTATTGCTCCAATCAAATACAGATATAGGGGCTGGCCAGGTTGAGTGTTCCACTAAGTCCTGAGGGAAAAACTTTTCAAGAAAGAGTTCACCTCTTTTCAAAAAGTCAAAAGGTGTTATAATTTAGGCTTCATACCACAGGACAGTCATCTTTCCCACCACACAAAAACAGCTTGTCTGTGATGTTGGCAAATTAGGCTGCAAGCTAAGAAAAACAAAGATGAGTAAAAAGATCAAAGAGAAGCACAGAGATGAAGAAAGAGACAGACACAGAGAGAAAGGATGACTGATATTAAATCAAGCCCTGGTTCCAGCTGTGCATGATACTAGTTATGCCCTTGGACTTCCTAATACTTGAACTAAAAAACTCCCTTGTGTGTTTATGAGAGGTAAAGATAAGTTTCTGTCTCTGTCATTTGAAAGAAGCCTGACTAATACAGCTTGCACCCAAAGAACATTATTACCTTATAATCATGAAATCATCACAGAGGTCATAAATTGTTTAATTTAGTTCCAAATCAACAAATGTTTGGTGAGGGGTAAAAATATGCTCTGGTTTTCTCTAGGGAGTTTTTGTTTGATTCTGTTTTTCTGAAGTTTATAACGGACAAAGTTGTCCCAGTTCGTGTAATGATTTGTATGGCCACACTATTTAATTAGCACTTACTATATAAAAACATTTTCTACTTCCTCTGATGGTATGCTGAGAAGATGAAGTCGTCTCTAACCTTCATGTATTTTTCTGGGGGATAGATGGGTAACTTAAGAGATGACATATTGAGAGATAAACAAAGTTCTCTGGGGTCAAGTTGAAAGATAAAAAGAAAGGAATTTCAATGCTTGAGTGATGCCAATTTTGTCTCCCAGTGTAGCCATGTATGCATACTGTACAGGCACACTCATGCACTTGCACACATACCTCTCAATTTGAATACTCTCCTGATCAAAAGGAAGAACAGATAGAAAGATATAAATATCAACATGAATCCATGAGAATTTTGACCAAAGAAAACAGTCAACTCCCGCTGTGAAAAAAGACTCATCACATCACTGGCACCTCAAGTGCAGTCTCTGATTTGCGGCCACACTTCTCACTTATTGTTTGCAGGCTGGAATTTCAGTTTCAACCAGAAAGAAGCTGGGTTGAAGATTAAAACCAGAGAGTTACTTAAAAGTAGCAGAGAAAACTAATCTTCACGATCAAACCATTCAGCCAGAAGGTAAATTTGGGACCAGCAAGTCTTCTGAAAATACACTGATACGTTTTCTTCTCAGGCTCTAACTCCCTGCTTTCCCATATCCTGGCTTTTGCTCCACCTCTGTGGTGTCCATTACTGGGATCACGTTTCCCCCACTGACTGCTGCTTTGAGTCAGTGATCCTGCAGCTTCCTAATTTACCATTTCTCAGTCTGCAAGTAGAGAAGATTGTTTTAGGCAAATATCTCAAGACGCAGATTAACAAACTAAGGTACTGATCACATTTATATGCTTACTGTGGGAATGAGCACATCTGAACACTGACGGAAAATTTGTTCCCAAGTGTTCTCCGTCACCCTGGCCCACTATTGCAGGGTAGCAGAGTGAAATGCCATGTTAACAGTAAAAATGTTTACAGACCGTTAGAGTTGCAAAGTGCTTTTTTCACATCTATAAGTTGATTTATTTCTCTTGCAGTGTTGGGATAGTTTCAGGTCAAAGAACAGAGGCTCAGAAAAGTTAGAGAACTTGACCCAAGTTATAAGCTTGAAAGTGGTAGAGTTGGGACTCAGACTCAAGACCCACTGACCCTACAGTCCATGATCTTTCCATAATATCCATTTTCATTTTAAGCCCTAATTTTGAGAGAGCAAGTGGTGTCACCCCCCCCCACCCCCCCTACCCAGTGAATTTCACAGGTCAAGATGGGTAACAATAGGGGAAAGAATTTCAAGATAGCAACACATCAGTAGCCACCATCAACCTATGTAACTAAGAGAAATCATATTCTGTGTGTCCATTATATTCCCCATCTACATCCTCTCCCTAGACCAGTTATCACATTCCTATGCATTATTCCTACACCCATATGTGTCTACATGAAAAGCAACTTAAGACTTACATACAAGTCCTCACCTCATTCTTATGCATTCATGAACTGATTTTACATAAAAATACAATATTGCAGTAGAAGAATTTATATCTATTTAGCACTTAGCAGGTAACTGTTGTTCAACAATGATTAGAAAAAGCAGACATCTTAATTCTGGATCTCTGACACAACGCTCACTCTACTCTCTGCCAAGTGCCTCTCTGGGGGAGATAGAACACCATGTGCTACATGGCCAAAGGGCATTTCTTCCTCTACCTTGTGTGTGAGTCTGTATTAAGTGCAGAAGGACTTTCCTTCATGAAGCCTAATCTATTAATAGTCAAGGCATGCCTTCACAGAATTGATCAAAACTTGATGCAGATAGGTTCAATACAAAAACTGCACAAGGAAATAAAAATTAAGACATGTATGCCTTCACATTTTTGCCTCCATCTTTAGATATGAAAGACAGGCCAACAAGTGAGCAAGGAGAAAGAGGCTCCCCCAGGAGAAATGGAACACAAATTATCTCACCTGCAGCAGAGCGTGGGAAGAAGAGGCAGCCACCATATAAGTGGGTAAAAATAAATAAGCTAAAATTTTAATTTATTCATTAAAGGCTAATTGTAGACCAAGTATCAGTCTGTGATACCTAGGGACCCCAGAGACAAGTGGAATCCACACTCACTCACCAGCTATTTTCCACAGCCTTCTACTGGGGACTCACAAGAAATACTAGGGTTAGAAAAGGGTGCCAGAGGAACTCCTCCTTGGTACAGGGCCTTATCACAGGCTGCTGGGAGAAAGGAACAAAGCCCTTTCCATTTCCCTGGACCTCTCCTTCCTACAAAGCAAAAACCTTAAGCTGCTAGAAGAGGGACAACAAATACTGTGACTGACAGGCAAAGAATAATTGCAAAAGGGGGACAAGTAGATGAAAGCTCTACCCTTAGGGAAGGCCTGAAAATGGTCCTGGGCCAAAAGTCCTAGACCAAGCAGAGGTCCGCATTGACTGAAGATGAGGCAGGAAACTCCTACTTAAGACCAACTGCTGATACACGAGTCCGGTTCTCCTGAAGAAGAAGAGAGAAATGCAAAGAAAGCATTGCTCCTGACAGCCAGGTGCACAGGGAGTGTGTGAACCTGAGGCTGGACCAAGACCACCGAGAACTCTTCTTACCTCTGTCTGAGGCTAAAAGTGATGAAGACACAGCAGCAATCTATGCTAGAAAAAGGGCAAGGGTCTGGAGATGCCATCTGTGCCACAAGTGTGGAGGAAGAGATGAAAGCAGAGGATAGGTACATAGACTACGTATCCATGGATCCATATTGATAGAGATCAATGGCTGAATACATAAATAAATAACAAATGGGGGAGAAGAGACTGATCCACATGCAGAACTCTAAGTAACATATGGAGATCCTCTACCCTCAAAGAAGTGGGCCAACTCCCCGCACCTTAAGTGTGGGCTGCACCTGGGGACTTCCTTGAAGAGAATATGAAAATGGGGGAAATGAGAGTAAATACATAGCATTGAAACCTTACAAATGCTACCTGAACCATATCATATGACTCATAGGACCATCATATTAACCAAGATCAATACCGACAGTGATAAGTCATATTAATAATAGTAAGTACTCTTTGTTGGTGTGACATGATCAGAATGGCACTGTACCTCTGTGCTGTTCCTCCACAGAATCTGCAAACCCAGTCTAGTTATAAAAAACAACAACAGAGAAATCTCAATTGTGGAACATTCTACAAAATAACTGACCAGTATTCCTTGCCACTGTCAATGTCTTGAAAATCAGGAAGACTCTAAAAATGTCACAC
>VMDR010030560.1:0-12339 GCA_007922815.1 Macrotus californicus
CATTTGAGGATGTACTATCACTTATTTGGCCAAATGCCCAGTTTTTAATACAGTATTTAGATTGTTTTCAAATATGATTCCTTTCAGTCTGTCTAGTTCTTGCATGGACAAGTGATCCTTCACACACAGTCTCTTTCCAAGGGAAAAAGTGTGCTCTTTCAACAAATGTCCATTTATTTTAGGGCTGAAGATTTACGTCATCCTGATATGTAGGATTATTACATTCCCTTCCCCATAGACTAAGGCTTGCTCCTGGAAATGCTCATCAGTAAGGAAGACGTGTGGGCCCACAGTATCTTCTCCACCCTCTCCAGTTAGCCAAGCTGTGGCAGTCCATCCGAATGGTCCGTCTAGAAGCTAGCACTGCTAACCTGTAAGTGGGGGCCCTGCTTCGGCCAAGCCACACTCTTCTTTAAACCAGGTGTGGTTTGCAACTTTCCAATAACCTCGCTGAGAATGTGATTCAGGGAGAACGTAGTAGGTTCATGGTTCTCCAAGTTCAGCACCCATCAGGTCACCTGAAGATGGTGGTTAATCTACAGATTGCTGGGCCCACACCCACAATTTCTGACTCAGTCAGTCTGTGAGGGAGCCTGAGAATTTGCGTTTCTGACAAGTTTTCAGGTGATGCGTGTGCTGCTGGCCTGGGGACCACACTTTGGGAACCAGTTTTAGGCTCCCTCCCTCCAAACCATCACAAGGCAGTCGCTTCCCTACTTAAGCCCCCTCCATGTTTCCTCCTGTCTGCAGGACCAAGTCCAGGCTCCTTGGCAAGGCCAGCTTCCTCTCTAGACTCCTTCTTCACACTTGGCCCAGCTCTCCACGCCAGGAAGCTGACCTGCAGGGGCGACGTCAACTGGTGCTACGCTCTGTGCCTCTGGGTCAGCTGACAGAAGCCTGGAGGGTGAGAGAACAGAGAAGTCACAGTCTGCTCCCCCAGTCTTCTTTCCTCCTAGGTCTGGCAGCATTCCTCCACCTGCCGTCCTTACTGGTTGGGTTCTTGCCGTAGCGGTAGTTGTCTCTGAGTTCTGGTCATTTTCCCTTTCTGTGAACAATCACTTCATCATATTCTCTTTGCCCTCCTATGATCACTCCTTCTTATCTCGGGCTGACCTGGCTGATTCAGAGTTTCATTTTATTTTCCAGTCTCATGTCCCACTAACCTCTTTCCAGGCATGTGCTGACTGCACATTTCCCAAATACCATGCAGTTCACGATTCTTAGCTTTCCCTCTCCCCGAAAAGTCCTTTTACCTTTCTCTATGAGACCAACTACTCCTCAACATTTAATCCAAAGATGAAATGTCATTTTCCTCCCAAAGCTTTTCCCTTCTCATTACTCCATAGTTCTGGGATTTATTTTTAAATATAGAGATATATTGAGATATACTTCACCTTCCATAACATTCACTAATTTAAAGTGTACAGTTCGGTGACTTTTAGAATATTTCCAGAGTTATATAACCATCACTGTGATGTGATTTTTAAAACATTTCATTACCCCTAAAAGAGTCCCTGTACCCATTAGCAGTCACTCCCTATTCCTCTCTGCCCCTGGCAACCACTAATCCTGCTGCAGAACTTTCCCTAATCTTAATGATGGTATTAATAATGATTTTTTTTTAAAGAGCCCTGTCCTGGCTAGTGTAGCTCAGTGGATTGAGCATGGGCCTGTGAACCAAAGGGTCGCCAGTTCAATTCCCAGTCAGGGCACATGCCTGGGTTGTGTGCCAGGTCCCCAGTAGGGGGCACACAAGAGTCAACCACACATGATGTTTCTCTCCCTCTCTTTCTTCTTCCCTTCCCCTCTCTCTAAAAATAAATAAAATAAAATCTTAAAAAACTTTTTTAAAAAAGTCCTTGCATTATTTTCATTTCCTCAAAGTAAAGTTTTTGTTTGTTTGTTTGGGGTACGATCTCTCACTTTCACATTACGAGCTTTCCTCACTGAGTGGCAATCCCTGGCTGCTCATGTTTGAGATTAGGAAACTGAGAAGTGCCCTGAATGTTCTAGGTGTGTTGTATCGACCGGGCACTTCTTCCCTCCCCACTCCCCCCTTCTCTCACACCCTCCCCACACTCCTCTACTCCCAATCTGGCAGTCTCCTTCTTTTATTTCAGGATTCAACTCAGGCACTACTTCTTTTTCGGAAGTGGTTTTGGTGTCCCATCCTGCCTCAGTACTTTCCTGTAGCCCTATCCCACCCTACATGGATGGGGGGCAAGTCTGCCTCCACTCCTGGCACAGTCACGCACAGCAAGTGTTTGTGGAGAGAATGAATGTATGAACACCCACCTGCAACATGCACTTTATATGCATTACCTCTTATAAATATGCATTTATCCTCTGAACAACTCTCTGCCATTCTGTTTCTTTTATGGTTCTTTTTCAACTGCGAAAAAAATTGGGAGACCAACAACTAATAAAATGTTGAGTGAATGAAGGTATCAGGTAAAAGAGCAGCTTTCCTGTTGCTGCATAGGGTTAAAGCAGAGAAGTAAATGGAGTAAATGCGAGGGACTGAGATTGATGAGCAAGAGGAAAGGCCTAACCTGTACCTGGCCCTGGGCTAAGTAAGCACTTTGTATACTTTGTTATTTCTCAAAACAGTCCATCGACTTATAGACAAAAAATTGAGACTCAGAGACATTGAGTAATTTGCCCAAGATGCACAACTATGTCTGATATCAGGTCTCTTTGGTGCCCCTAAGCCTGTGCCCCTGGGGTATCTCTGGGGGGTAATGACAGGGAGGGTGCTGGCTTTGGTGGGGCTTTTGGTATACCGATGGGATGAGCCCCTCCCCAGCCCACCCAACTTCCTTATATGTCTCCCTTGAATGTCTGAACTCCTCAGGGCATAATGCTTATAAATGCCAACTTTGTGTTTATCAGCACAATTCCTAGCTATCACAATCAATACGACACACCCTTCTTTTGCTAATGGCTGCATATGTGGCATCTGTCTCTTTGCATTAAGAAATCACATTGTACTTGTCTGCCAATGGACCAAAATAAAGAACCGCTTGCACAGCTGTACCTCTTAACTGCTGCTGCTTTGCTCTTGAGCTCAGCAAAAAAAGACCAGGAGGGTAAACTGAATGGGACTCCTAGTTCCCTCGCCTTACATGGGCACTGACCTTGAAACAAAACGAACAAATGAGACTTTCAGGCCTAACTGTCATATGCAGCACTTCAGACATCCAGGAAAGTTCTAGAATTCTTTTCCACAAGCCATTTCTCCACTTAGCAGTGTCAGAGATGTGACTAAACTGAAGGACTTGAGGAAATGGGACATTTATGTTATGGATCATCATTTTTAATATTTTTATCTCAGGATTATTGGATTTTGGTCCAATCTGATTTTAGAAGTCCAAGTCCAGTACATATAATAACATAATTATAATACTCATTAGCAAAGCAATATTGTATATTTTTCTCACACCTGACTAATGGATTATTACACACACACACACACACATCTTTATGTTTCTCAAGCCATTAATCATATAACCTTTCCCTTAGGCACGAGACAGGGCTTTATTTTTGTGCTTCTTAACAGTAAGTCATAAAAGCTAAAATGTATTCATTCTCTTTTCATTTTGTGGTTCTGATCTACCATAAAGCATTCTGACTACATTAGAAAAACAACAGTGTAAAAAGCAAGTATTATTAATGAAATATTTCCCCTGGGCACAATTGCCAACCAAAATATTAAGCTTCCTTTAAAGAATGCTTAGGAATTACTAGTTTGTCATTCAGTTTATATGTGTAACAATAGCCCATGTAATGTGCCCTGCATTGTAAGCTCATAGGTAGTCCAAAAGGGATATTTTGGGGTCTGCGATTTCCCCTGTTTGGAAGATTTTTCTTAATTGCTGAAATGCCAGAAAAGTGTGCTTTTAGCATAGTAGGCTTTTAGGCCAGTCTTGGATACAATTGTCAGCTCCCCTTTATGTTGAAAATATAAAAGCCCAAATGGAATAGTTTCTATTTACCACTTTCATTTTTTACCACAACATGTTTAAACATGTTATCTATCTCTGCTAAAAACTAGGTGAAATATGCCAAAATGTTTGTAAGTCCCAATGCAAATCACTAGCCCAATTCTAGTTTAACTTCCCTCTCCCCCTCTCTGCTCCTTTCCTCTTTCCTTGCCTTTATTTCCATACTTGAGAAATCATCTGTCCTTTTTCAGTCTAGATTTGGAAGCCATGCTCCCACCCCACCTTCTGCCCAAGCAAGTTTACGGTGAGTTTGTGGCCAGGCAACGCAGGGCCTGACCCTGTCCACGCTCCTGGAGGGGGCTGGCCAAGCCTCACTCACAACAATGCAACAGCTGTCGCAGACCAGCCCTTTTCTTTCCCAACTGAACATGCAGGGGCCTGAATCTCACTAACTGCATTGGACCTCTACGTTGTTTTTTTCTCTGAAAGGGCAAGTGGCCCTAATGCAGCCTGTCTCTGGTATCCTCCACCCCCTTTTGCCTTTAGCCTGCCCATCCCCAAATGGTACATTAGTTACTCAAGGCTTTGGAGGTGAAATATGATGCAAAAGCAGGCAGGGAAATCTTAGACTTGGAACAAAGCCATTTGAGTGCTGTCGCATCAGCCTAGGACTTTGACTGTGTGTGTTTGTCATCTTAAATGCTAGTTACTATAGCTACTGTGAGCAACAGATATAAAAAGGTGATAATGGAACCAGGCAGTGGCTTTTCAGGAGGATTGTATATCACGGTTTTTTTTTAGCTTTTCTTGCATCGAATATTAAGTCAGGGATACCTACTTTAATTAACAATTTAATTGAAATTGAAAATGAATCACGATTAGCCACCAGTTATCCAAAACCTCAGAGTAAACTTCCAGTGCTTGTTTTCTGCCACATGTAGAAGTGTGAATAATGCAGAGCTAATCAGGAAGAGAGTCTCACAAATCCATGTGAGGTTTATTGGTATTGCTATTTATGCTGATTCCAAGGCCCAATGTCAGATTTATCCTGTTAAGTTTAATTTGAAGAAACAATAGATAGCAATTTCCCAACCCTTGATTTTTTAAAAATAATTGGATGAGTGTTTTCCCATATCATTAGATATTGGAAAGATTCAAGCGTCTAAACCATAGAGTCTCACAGAGAATCATACAGACCATGAAAGCTGAAGACCGACTTGCACATCTTTATGGCACTTCTTCGGTTTTTAATCGACGTTCTCATCAGTGGGCTGTAATATTATCGAATCAGCCATTACAAACTCCTAATTTCCCTTTCACTGAATTGTCCAGCCTCATGGTCAGAGGTTAAATTTTGTTTCGATAAAGACTTCACTCAAAACCAAGCAATACAAAGATTTATGAAAGATAGCCTCAAACTTAACAGAGAAGCAAAAAGCACCCCAGCCTCTCTGCTCCTGATGGAAATGATTACCAGTACAAGATTACCCACAGAGAAGCCTCTCTCCATGATGCATGGAAAAGTTTCCAGAACATAATCTAATAATAGCAAAATAAATAGAAATACTAAATAAATACTCCAACAAACCCTGGAGCTCACATCACTAATGGAAATCCAGCGTGCTGACAGTGGGCGGGCTTTTCCTGTGACCCAGAGCATGTAAGAGGCACGCACCCAGTCTCAGTGATAACGTACCGAGGTGTGGAATGTCATCGTGCTTTCCCACGTGGAAAAAATGATGTATATTAAAGGAGCAGGGCTTGCCCAAGGTTATCTCGCACAGAAGCGAGTTTATTATGGACACAGTATCCTGGCGCTCAGCTGGGGCTAGGATTTCTGATTCAAGGCCTCTTCCAGCACATAAACTCTCTTTACCGTGAAGCCTTATTATGACGTTCTTATATCACACTGAGCCTAGTATGGTGATCAGATAATAATTATTTTAATAATGACTTACAGATGATGCCAGTGTTGTGTGTTCATTATAGGAAAACAAAAACTGTATTCAAGAAAAAGGAAGAAAATAAAAATCAGCTGTAGTTCTATCCCTTGCATTTTAGTGCATACCCTTTTAGACATTTTCCCCGGCATTTTTATAGTATGTATAAATAATACATAAATATGTAATTGTGTTTTTTACAAATACACAGTATGTAATTGTGGCATTGTACTATACATAATTTTATTTTTTTGCACATGTAGATTGCTAATATATAAATGTTAATAAATATACTCCTGCATTTTTAATGGTCAAATAGTGTTCTATTATATAGAATTCCATAATTGTTAACTAATTTTTTATTGGGTGGGTATTTAGTTTTTTTCTGGTTTTTAATGAATTACTGTTTTATGAATTAGAAACGTTGAGAAATACTGGGGTAAACATTTTTATAATTAATGTTTGCATACTTAATTATGAATACTTAATTATTAATTGATTAGTATTGTTTTTAAGCCCAGAAATGTATAGATCATGTACACCATAAATGCATATTTCTTCTGAAGAATTTACATCCTGCTTCCCTGTGGCATCACACAAACAGTTATCTGTTGAAATCGACCTTGAACTTTGCAGTTGTTTCTGCCTTGGCAGTACAGGCAGGCAGGACTTTAGCATCAGGGAGAGAGGAGAGATGAAGAGTTGAAAGCTCTGACTAAATTTTAAAAAAATCTTCCTCAGGTCCATCCCATATGGCGAATTCTGAATAGAAATGTTCTCTAAAGTGCCAAAGTTAGAGAAAATACTACTCGTGCTAGGGGACAAATTGTGGGAAATAAACTGTGAAGGTCAGATTATCTTCTAATAAGCCACATGGAGAAAGAAAACTCCTGATGACAGAATCCCATCAAACCAACAGAACAGCCTTGAAATATGAACTTGCATGGGATATCATGAATCCTTCTAAGAACTGCAAATCTCCTTGATCTTTTTGCCTGTAGTGTTTTGGAGATGTTTACAGTAGAACTGTAACTTAAGACTTGCCTTTCAGGAAAAGAATAACTGGTAATCCGATCCTAGAAAGCTTTCTGCACTGGGCTTTTTAAATAGTAAGTGAGTAGAAGGCTTTTCCTCCCACCATGCCCCACAAAGGGAAAGGGGATGGGAGCTAACGTGCATTCGGTTGCTTCTACGAAGCGTGTGCTGTGGTAAATGCCCTGCATGCATCGTCTAATCTCAGCATTTCCTCCCAAAAACCTCACAAGTGACTCATTTTTACCCATTTTATATAAGAGGGAAATGAAGATTCAGAGAGATTAAAAAATTTACCCAAAGTCATATAATTGGCTAATGGCAAAAGACTAAATTTGAACATAGTTCTGCCAAACAGGAAATCACTTGTTTTTTTCTATCACACTTCTGTATTTAAAAAAATCTTCCCCATGCCTTGCCCAGATGTTGGTAATTCCTCTTTGTCATAAAGCACATGCCTTTGGCCAGCCAGGCAAAGTGACTTGGTGAGTTGGGAACCCCCTCCCACGTGGTAGCAGCCCTCAAATATATACTTGAAGTGATCTCTAGCTTGAATTAAATGCTGCCTTCTTCAGATGACTCCAAATTTGGGGGGGCTCAGAAGCCCGTGTCCTTTGTAAGTGGTAGTCACGTGGGAACCTTCGAATGGGGTCCTAGTGAGGGTGGTCATTGTTGCTCATCTGAGGCAAGGCCTGGGGGTGTACTGGGTTTTCTTCACTAACTTGGTAGGGACACAGGCAATCATTTCAATTTTCTATTTGTAGAAAGAGGCTTGGAGATGCCACATATTGAGGATAACACTAAACTCTGATGAGAAGGACTGTAAGAATAACGGTTCAATATTATTTCAACATCACTGGGACTCCAGTAACTCAATCAAGGATGATAACCCTAGTAATAATAATTAAAGGTGATAATAGCACTTAGCTTTTATTGAGCTCTCACATTTCTAGGTACTGTCTAAACATTTTAAACATGTCCTGACACCAACTGATGGACTGTGATTCAATTCTGTCATCAACCATCCAAGATAAGGGCTCAGTGCTCTACAAGACTGCCCTCACTTCAGATGTCAGCCACACTTCGGAGTTCCTAGGCCACCTGCACACCTGACTGATTGGCTACAAATTTGAGGGTTCCTACAACCCCTCCAGTTTTGATAGTTCACTAGAACAACTTGCAGAATTCAGGAAAAAACTGTACTTATTATTAAAGTTCATTATGAAGGACATAAATCAGGACCAAATAGGGCAAGACACGCAGGGCAGGGTCTGGGAGGGTCCCCAACATTGAGCTCCTTGCCTTCTCCTTGTGGATGAGACTGCATCACCATCCTGGCAGGAAGGCATTCACCAACGAAGAAGTTCCACTGAGCTCTGGTACCCAGAGTTTTTATTGGGATTTTATTACATATTGAATCATTGACCACATGATTGAACTTCATTTCCTGCCACCAACCACCCCACACATTCCAAGTCAGGAGACTGGGCTGTTATCACATGGCCCAAAGCCCCAAACACTCTAACCACATGGTTGGTCTCTCTGCTAACCATCCCCATCCTTGGCCATCTCCGTCTTGTTAGTGCAAACCCAGGGGTGCCCCAAGGAGCTCATGAATGGCAAAGACACTTGGGAAATTCTAAGAGTTTTGGAAGCTCCCTGCCAGACACTCAGGACAAAGACTAGAAACGTTTTTTATTATCCAATAATACACACTATTTTATTTGTCCCTTGTAACATTTCTATGAAGTAAAAATTATCTCCTGTTTATGGGTATGAAAACTTATGTTTACAAGAGCTACATACCTAGTCAATGATAGAGTCAGGATTCAAACTCAGGTCCCCTAGCCTCAAAGTCTATTCTTGATCTACGTACTATTAAGTAGCATTGCCCTCCACATAAACCCCTAACCAGTCTGACTAATGCTTGTGTATGTATAAACACACATGTATTTTGAAGCTTGTCATTTAACTACTATGGGAAAATTCTAATTGAACCCCAATTTCCATTTCCCTTTGAGTAGGAGAAGCTCCTCCCTCCGTTTTAGATTTTCCCAGACTCCTTTGCATCTAGTTACGAGGATATGTGGTGTATGTAATTTGGGGGACATGTTATTGAAAAAGAGGCTAGCTGCCCACTCCTTCCCTGCTCTTTAGGGCTGGACCACAGTCTGCTGCTAATGAGCCACCATCAATCATGAAAATGAGGTGAGAGCACTTTAGTAGGAGGCAGGGCATCAAAATCAAAGCAACTTGGCTCCCTGTCTGGCCTTGAATCAGAGCCACCTACTCACCCTAGGGTGTTCAACTACCTTTGGGAAGTAATGCATGAAAGAAATAAATTCCCTCTTACTTAAGGTGTTGTACTTCTGAGTCTCTTTGCTGTAGTATCTGAACCTGTATTTCAACCATCACACCTACTAGTATAAAGGTTTTTCTGTGGACTTCTAGTATTGCATCGTAATGGGTACCGAGTCACCAGTCAGCTTGCCTTCGAGTGTTACTCCTTATTCAGCATTTGCGTCAGGCTTATTCCTACGTGTAGGTTCTTGAGTGCTTAGTCTTGGCTTCCCCTTGATTGACCCTGCTTTTATCAGCTGGAAGTGCTTCTGTACCGAGTTGGTTGTCTGCATGCTGAAGTCTATTGATCCTTCTGTACAAATGCATTCTGCTGTTATATGACAGTCATATTTTTTCCCTATTGTGAAGCCCTATTGGCAAATCTCAAAATGGAGGGGGAAAAATGCCCTAAACTTACCCTACAGTAATTCAGACTTGCACCCAAAACGCTGCTTTGCCCAATGTGAGTTGTGCAGTTACTACTCTGTGTCATGGCACTGTCCCTAAGCTGAGCTGGTGCTGCCGCTAGGCTCAGCCAGCTTGGTGGGTTTTGGGTCTTAGAGGTTCAAGATTGACTAGAACCAGTATGCTGGACCTTTGTTTAAGTCGCTTCTCTACAGGCTCAGGTACATTCGAAAACAGAACTTAGCCCAATGTGTCTCATTGGAAAATAAATAGCAATGTAAAGGACAGTAGTTTACAATTTTTAAACTTATGAAATCTGCAATTATTAAAAAAAAAAACCCACTACCTTGGCCTTTTAAAACTCAACTCTACATTTGTCTCAATGACTTCTGTTATAATGGCACATTAAAAACAAACATAACTACATGCTACGGGCCTGTTTTTTGAATTGTGTTCAACGAAAAATTGACACACATTTTCAAAGCCAGCCTCTGCTTTCCAAAAAGTCCTTTAAGGAAGTTGTTTAATTTATGTATAACTGAAACTTAGAGAGGGGTGTGGTTGTTTTCATAATTTGGGAATTACCCACAATATCTAAAAATATAACAGATAATTCTGTGTAAAGAGAAGATAAAATGAAGTAAAACTCAAAGCTTTCTTCTTTTATTCTGTTCGGGTGTCAGAAAAAATACTAGATGAGAGAGTAACTCTTTCTGAAGTCTAAATATAAGATCATCAATGTATAGCCATATTTCACAGAGATGTAAAGTACAACACAGGGAATATAGTCAATAATATTATAATAACAATGTATGGTGCCAGGTGGGTAATAGATTTATCCAGGGGGATTACTTTGTAAGTTATATAAATGTCTCACCACTATGCTGTACCCCTGGAACTAATATAATATTGAATGCCAATGGTAATTGAAATATTTAAAATAAGCATAGTTATACTTAGTTTGAAAGGCTGAAATTAACCTGTCAGAGAAAAGTGGATTGGAAGGGATGCAGTAAACAGGAAAATGGGGAGGGGTCATCTTTTCAAAGATGGGGTACCCCATTGTACCTCCTGTCATGGAGAAGTAGACAGCAATGATAAGGGTCACCAAGAACCCTATTTCACTCCTTTTCTTTCCACATTTTATCTAACATATTCTTCTTTTGTAATGTGACATTAATGGGAGCTACTTTAATCAACTAAATTTTCTTAATTCCAAGCTAAGGGAAATACTTTGAAGCGGAGCGGGGAAAATGAGAATGGCAGCATTTTATGTCTCTTCTTTTATAGGGTACTTGGTGAGGGTAATGGGGTGTCAACCCTAAGAGGTAGTTTAATAAGGGGCTTTGCACCACAGAAAACTTGGGGACGCTCAGTATGGAGAGTGTTGTGAAGATGGTAGGCCTGAGATCAAAGGAGACAAGAAGGCAGCAAAGACAGTCTTCCTCTTACTCAAGTGACATTTGCTAGGACTCCAGTCATATCAGACGTACGCCACCTCCCGGCTTTGACAGTTACTATGAACCACTGTCACCCTAGCCCCAACTAAACAACATGCCTGTGAGAAAACAGAAAAGAAAATTCAAGAAAGTGTTTATTTTTGAGTTATGGAAGCAGGATTAAAGATAGATGAACAAGACATAGCGAATGTTGGTGGCATAACAGGCTGACTGTTGGTAATAAAAATACAAGTTTGCTAAATGAAAAAAAAATTGAACAGAAGCATCTTTCTTTTAAATTTAGTGCAATTATGATAGGTTCATCTTTATAAAATGGGCAAATGAAGTGAATAACCACACAATTTGACGGAAATATCCAGGAAATATTATTGAAATCAAATCAAATGTAGACTTAATCTGTTTAAATAATCACCTTAGTTCTTGCTTTACTCCAATGACAGAGTGAGATCAGTCACTCCACCAACCCATGCATTGCTTTGGAGTTTCTCAGCCCAATTTGATATGCTGAAGGCTCTACTTACAAGTAACTGGTGGGCATCTGTGCTTAGAAAACTCTATCGTTACCACATATAAGGTTATTAACAAGTAAAAGTCTGATAGGAGTTTTATGTACTGATAAAAACAAGCCATTTGAGGGATGATCATTTATCTCTCTGTTAGTGACAGTCTCTCAGCTTTGGGCAAGAATATAATCCATATCATCAAATATTTATTCAGTACCCACAGGAGTGCTGATTCTACCCTGGGCCCTATGTCTGCTCTCTTCTGGTGATTAAATACAGTTGAAACTTCAATCCCTTACACACTATTGTGAGAATTCATTTGTGACCTAAAGTATTTGGGGGTGAGGAGGGGGTGGGTGGAGGTGGAAGAGGGTATAGGGGGCATAAGTGCTAATAGAAAAAATACAATAAAAAATGAACTATTTCAAAAAAGAGCTAGTAGGACACAACTGTAGCCTTTGCCTGCATAATATTCTTTTTTCATAACATTCTTTTCCATGTAATAATAAAGAGAAAAGTTCTAGAATTAAAAAATATAGTATTTTTATATACATACATCTATTGGATAATTTACTATACTGGAGCCAAACCCCCAAAGTCTAAATCCTTAAAGATACCAAGAAGAAAGCAGATTGGCTCTTTTAAAATAAGTATCAGGTGATTGAGAACTTTCAAACTATGATTTTTTTCCCCATAGAGTGGGGATGAGTCTTTG
>VMDR010030561.1:0-12342 GCA_007922815.1 Macrotus californicus
AATCTGAAAACATCTGTCATGTAATATACATGACGATGAAAACTAATTATAAATGGCCAAATCAAATTCTAAATTAATCTCATGGAAAAGCAGATACCTTCCAAATTTTATTCTTGAAAGAGAGAATGTAACCCCCCAATGCATACTAAGTTCTGAAAAAATAATATATAATAATATGTGTTGGTAATATTATGGTAGAGCAGTAACCCAAAAAGTTTAATTTTAATTTTCTCATCATGTAGGTTGAGGCCCAAGTCAGATATGTCAGCTCAGTTTGCTGTGGGAATCCACCTTCAAACTCTCCCATTGGAAAAAGTTTCACTTCCTGACTCTCCCTACTCATTGAGACTCACAGAGACTTTGCAGCAAATATAATGGAAATGCTTTTCAGCACCAACTCCACTATTCACTGCTTTGAGCACCACAATAAATAGAGAGGACAAGAAATGAAAGCCTTTCTTTTCCCTCTTAGCTTTTTCTAAGTGCTGAGCTGAATAGGTGTCAACTTTCTGTTGTAGCCCTGGCAGTTCTTACTTTCAAAAGAACAATCAGAAGGAAACCCTTTCAGAAAATTGATCCGCCAAAGTTTGAAATGCTTAAAAATAAACTGTCAGGTCTGTCTGTTTCCCCACATACAACCTGTCAACCTCACCCCTGGCTTCTTATTTTCCAAACCCTAACAGCCAAGCTTTCTCTTTCAAAAGGCTTCTCTGAAGCTCCTTTGTCAGGACTATTGTAGACCTTGACCAAATATTTTATAAATTGGAGAGAGACCTGAATGGGGATAAAAGCTGATCAGTGTTCCCTGGTGTCCTGATACCTCTACCTATGGAGTTCTGAAATTTGGGTTAGGAGAGAGTATTCCTTCCAAATTCAGTTTGATGATTTCAATCCTCACTATTAAGAAATACATAGGTATAATATATTTATACATATAAATCTAATACATATGTAGCATTTCTATAATATATATTAAAATTTATATATATAGATGTATATATAAAATATATGTGTATACATATATAAATATATTTATATTTCTAGTTCATCCAGGACCCTCGATTTAAGTTTCTCCAAGATCTTAGCAAAAATAGGTTCAAATAGTTTCAAACACTTTTGGGTGGGAGGTGAATGAAACATATGCTTTCTGAAGAATTTCTCTTCCATAAAAAAACCACTATAGTCTTCTGTAATAGGGGAGGGTATGCTGTAGTACTTATACTAGATGCCATGTGTCAAATCTGATATGTTGACAGTGATTATCCCCATATTAAGCTACCCAGAGGTCCACATTGTGACTTTGAAACTTTGTTCCTGATATTAGTGTCCTCAACAAAGCATCTATAAAGTTGGAAATCAACAACATCATTACAGGTTTTAACTAAGTAATGCATTTATGAAAGGATCCTTCACCCCCTAGGAGGAATAAGACACACGGATTTTTTTTAAAGTGGCAATAATTACGGTTTTGCTGAATGCCAATAATTTATAACCTAAAGTTAATGGGTTAATTGATGCTTTGTCTGTTTTAAATATATAGGCTCGTAAAAGTCATCTTTTTGGATTTAGAAAAATGACCAAGATCAACTTAAGAAATCCATCTCACATGCTGTCTTTAGTGGAACAATGGTCTTGCCTCAGGTACTAGGTTGGAGCTGCCCCTCTTCATAACAAGCCCAATGTTCTGTTGGGAGAAAAGCTGGCTAGCTGTGTTCCTAGCCTGTGTCACAGCAAATTCGTTGTCCCTATTGGTTACCTCCCCACTATTTGTGTATCTACTTATTCTCTTCACTAAATTGTATATTTTTAAAATGACAGACCATGACTCACTCAGTCATCTCTCTATCTATGACATTGCCTAACTTTGACATTTTCTCTGTGATAGTTGCTTAGTGAGTGTCAGATAAATACATAAAAGCTAAGAATGCTATGGATAGGAAAATCAACACTGCATTTTCTACTAACATCACTTCCTTCATTCTGTAAACAGAGTTGCTATAAATCATAGCCTCTACTTAGTTTTTTTGTGAATATTGATGACAGTCACCAAATAACATTGATTTCACCTTTGTTTCTTCATTCTTCCTAACATGTTTCTGTACATGACTGCTCTAAGACAGGTGTTAGAAACAGAGACTTAAATTCTACGTTTTATTCTTGCATTTATTTATTTTTTAACATTTTTAATTGAATGTATAGGAGTGACTTTGGTTAACACAATTATATAAATTTCAAGTGTACAAATTCTATAATATATTATCTGTATATTGTATTGTGCTGACCACCCTAAGTCTCCTAAAAATGGCATTGTTGTGAGCAAGTCCTTTACTCTCCACACTTTCTTCTCCTACAAAGAACTGTGATCTTTTTTAAATTATATTTTATTGATTATGCTGTTACAGTTGTCCTCATTTTTTCCCTCTTTGCCCCTCTCCATCCAGTCCCCCCTACTCCCTCAGGCAATCCTCCCACCATTGTTCATGTCCATGGATAACGCATAGAAGTTCTTTGGCTACTCCAATTCCTATACTGTAGTTTACGTCCCCATGGCTATTTTATACTGACCTATTTGTACTTCTTAATCCCCTCATCTCTTCACCCATTCTCTCCCATCTCCGATCTGGCAATTTTCTGGTAACTAACTTCTTTTCTCTTGCTTTTTTTATTTTTATTTATTTTTATTGTTGTTCAAGTACAGTTGTCTTCATTTTCCAGAGTCAGGCCTGGTTAGTATTTGGATGGGAGAAGTGTGATCTTTAAACAAGGGAGATTATTGTGATTCTGCTGGTAATTTTATGATTGGCTTTTAGAATATGCTAATCCTTTCAAACATTGTTCTGTTTTTCTTTCATTCTCTATCCAAAATCTTCTGTTAGCTAACATTCTCAGAGCTCTGGCTCTACTGTTTCATGTGTCTGAAGACATTTCCTCTTACTATGATTTGTAGTTTTAGATTGTGAGTGTATCTTATATTGTTCATGTTGTTGGTTCTCCATTTGTTTATAACAGAGGTAATAGCAGCTGGGAAAAATTTTTATAATAATTACTTAGCTTGGGAGTATGCAAAAGAAGACCCTATGTTCACAGGGGAATATCTCTCTATCTAGTCTCTTTCTACCCTTCCCTTTCCCCACTATTACCCTCCTCCTAGAACATAGGTTAAGGCAGACAACCTTCTGGCCAGTGGGTGAATTTATTCTCATAGTTCCCCTTGAGGGTCTGATTTTATGCAGATGTCTGAGGGTCACATTCTAAATGGGTGAGCCAAGGCCTAGTCTCCAGACTTGACACAGCAATTCAAATCCTATCTTTCTCTCCCTCCCACAGAGCAACACAAGTGACTGACCATGTTTGTCACTCTCATATTTTACTGTCTCTTTGCTCTTTGGATTTTGAATTTTTTTCTTTATATATGATAAACTAATGTATACATTTAAACTGATCTTTATTTTATATACTCGTTTATATATATTTACACACAGATTTTCAAGTTCCAGTAAATAGAATCTTCTGAAAGCTTAAGTAGTGGTTGCTTCATTTTTCATTATTTTAGGTCATCTGGCGTACAATAGGCACCATCATAATCTGAAAATATCCTCTTAATCTACTTTGTAACCTCCAGGATAAAATCAAAACTTGTTGATCAGTCATGCAGAACTCTTTGCAAATCTTGCCTCTTCCTTCCCTATCAATCTTACTGTTTAGTCCTCTCCACAGAACTGTGCCTTCCCACTGCCCAGCCAAGGAGGGTCTCCTAGGCATGTCCAAATTCACCTGTTTGTGATCCTCCCTCAGTTAAAATCCCATCCTTCTTTCGGGGGTCAGTTCAAGCATCACTTTTATTGAAAAACTTCCTTGATCACTCACACACCCATAGGTCTTGTCCTGTCCTTTGTGAACTCCTTGTCCACACAAAACCATATTCCCTAGACAAAGGATGGCAATCTCGAACTGGTATAGGGGCAATCAGGTGACATGACAAAGTGATATGAATTTGGTATAAGGGCTCAGCAGGGAAACCATAGTGCTAAACAGTAACCCCCAACTTCTGGCAACCATTTTCCTACTTTGTTTTAAAATCTAGTGGTTGTTAATGTTAACAACTAATTCAACAACTTAAAAGCCAAACCTCTGTGAGGGCCAAACAGTACAAAGGCCAAAGTAGCCAGTTTGCAGCCTCTGGCTTAGAGTGACAGGTGTTTGAATGGAAATCTTCTTTTTGCCTCTGTTTATGTGAACTGTACATTCCCCCAAACTGCATACTCCTTGAAGGCTATTGCCTATCTTATAATTCCTGTGTTTGCTTATTCACAAAAAGAAGCTATGCACACAGAACTTCAGAACCCATTCACTAAACTGAAATAAAATAAATTTTTAATATTCACCAAGCCTGAATAAAGAGGGTGGGTACAGATTCCCCCCAAAAGACAGAATGATGGCAGAAAAATAAAGATTAAAACTGAGTCCTTCATTTCTTTAACAAGAAAAATAATATAGAATGTCCTAGGGTAGACCATGTTCTTCTTACATCAAGTGTTAGCAGCTGAAGTGAAAGGAAAAATAGAATGAATTGACATTTTAAGTATTAAGATGGTTTGTGGCTTTGGGTTTAATGACAAAGCTATGATTCCCTGTTAAGTAATTTTAAAAGGAGTCTTGTCAGCTGTGATATTTTGGCAGTCTATTCATTTGTATTAAAATATATGAGTATATTTCTATAGAAAGTGGGAAGGTAAGTCACCATCCTGCCTTCTAAAACTATGCATCACTGACATTCAAAGGAGAGTTTTCTGAAGAAAAAAATAAACAAACACGTTCCCAGCACCTTTACATAGACAGGAAGAGAGACAGTGATAGACAAAGGAAGTCCTTGTTGTCTCAAGTTTCTGCACTTCTTTGAAGCAAACTATCACATCATCTTTCCTGAAGAAGACAATTTAAGAGGTGCCTAAAGTTCCATACTAGGCTAAATTAAACAACACCATATTTGTACTTTCTTACAGTGATTTCTCTTTTGTGTTGTACTAATTGGAGGACATCCACACTTGTCCTGAAGGAAAGAGGATGGGATTTGAGAGATCTGATAATTGATAGTCGGTGTTTTGTTTGTTTTTTTTTTTTGTTTTGTTTCATTTTTTTTACATTAACATGAGTAAGGGAAGATCCAGGACACATGAGGATAAGACAACTGGGATCTAAGAGCAGCAATTCAGCTGTAAGAAGAGAAGCTCCAAGATAGCTGAACTACGATGATTTCCTTCTCACTCGGGACAATTTTCTTTCCTTTCATGCCACATCCTGGAAAATGACTGACCACACACAGGTTCTTCACAAACCCCTGCACATGCTTCATGGATTGCAAAGCTTCACAGGTATGTATACTCAACCAAAATATATACTATAATTTTCCAAACAATTAGGCTACAATGAAATACACTTGACATTATATCTTGGGGAATCTATTCCTTCATTGTCACATTAAGGATAGAACGTCTCTAACTGCACAGCATCACCAAATCATGCCACGAGAAGAGAATCCATTAGTTACTTAGATATGTTGTTTTTCTGTTAGCATATAGATAAACTAGAATTTTAAGATATGATCACATGTGTATACACAAGCATATGTATGTGTAAGTGTTATGTTGTAAATCTACCTTTCAATCTGTTTGGGAGTTTTATTTTATTTTTCTCTTTTCCGATCATTTTCTTCTCTTTCTATAAAGTGTCTGTGCATGGTTAGAACCTAAAAACTATTAGACATTCATCAATTCACTCTCTCTAACCTCATCTATTCGCTTTCCCTTCCCATGCCAATACAACCTCCGTGTGCCCCTTGGGCTATTCCCTGGACATGTTGGTTTGGTATTCCATGGCATTCGCTCTGCTCATAATGCTCTTGTTCTTCCTCCTACCTTTCAATTCCCTTCTAGGCTTCAAGACCCACCCCAAACAGCACCTCCTCTCTGAAGCTTCTGTGGTTTCCCAAACAGGAAGGCAATTCCTCTCCCGTATTTCCACAGCACATTATAGATATATCTATTATAATAATTATCTTCTCATGTTTTAATCATGTATGTGTGTGTGTTCTCCCCTTTTCCCCAGTAGACCACCAATTATTTAAGCACAGAGCTTGACGTAATAATATGCACTAAGTGAATGCCTGTTAAAAGATGGTGGGAATAAAGAGCTAAATAAATACATGAAAATAATAAAGATAAAACCAACTGTCCCATTATTGTCAAGTGTTTCTTTGTCATCAGAAAATTGTTGTTTACACTGAATATCCACTGAATTTTTTTTTAAGTAAAGATTTTGTTTATTTATTTTTAGAGAGAAGGGAAGGGAGGGAGAAAGAGAGGGAGAGAAACATTGGCCCACAACCCAGGCATGTGCCCTGACTGGGAACCAAACCCATGATCCTTCAGTTCCTAGGCTGGTGCTCAATCCACTGAGCCACTCCAGCCAGGGCTCCACTGAATTTTTTTAAGAAAATCCAAAACATCTTTCATATTCAAAACATGAGAGTGTGGGAAATAAAAGAAAGAAAATTAAACACCGGAGGGGAAAGTATGAGCGAAGGGAACACAGATTTTGCCGTTCAGACAAGACACAAATATATTTTAGCCTATTCTTTCAGGAATGCTAGCAGCAGGATGACCCCCCATTGCTGTGTTGGAACTGCCTATGACACATATTAAGTATAAACAGAGATGCACAGGAAAAACAATAGTCCCCTCGTACTTTAACCTCCAAAAGCTATTTTTCAGTGCTTGATAATAAAGTGAGAGATGCCTTTTTGTAAATGGCAGTTTAGAATCTCTATGTAGAGAGTCCTGGTCAACATAATTATGTCAAAATATTTCAGGGTTCATGCAGGTGCTTGCTGGCTGAAGCTGTGTGTCGAGAACTTTGGCGGTCATTAAAGCAACAGAGCGTCTTGTAACATTTATCTGTGCAGGCACATGGGAGAATTGCATGCTCCCACCCCAAACTATGATTGTTAATAGGCCTGGCATGCCACACATTAACAGCGCTCTTGAAATTGTCAACAGGTTAGAGATGTGAGGGCAGATGTATGAGGAAGCAATATGCATGCACTTTATCCTTCCCTTCCTTCCTTCTTCCTTCCTTTTCTATTATTTTTCTTTCTTTCTCTTTTTCTTTCTTTCTTTCTTTCTTTCTTTCTTTCTTTCTTTCTTTCTTTCTTTCTTTCTTTCTCTTTCTTTCTTCACTTATTGAGTGATGTTGAAGTATTCTACTTAATGCTAACAAACAATATACTTGTGTTATACTTCCTGTTCTCACAGAGAACACCTAGTGTAGAGATTATGGGTGGCAGGAAGACGAGGGTCATGATGCTGATAATATTAAATATTATCATAATAATAATCTCATTGAATCTCTACCAGATATCCTGCTAATTATTTTACATTTGTACCGCCTTCTATCTGTACTATAGTGAACAAGATACTAAATCTCTGGAAGCCAGTTTCCTCATGTGCAAAACAGGGCCAGCACAGGATCAGTTCCACAGAGTTGTGATGACATTAGCACAGTGCCTCACACGTGGCAGGCACTCCATAGTTGTTAGCTCTTATCATTATCATTGTCATTGACCTTCCATTGTGCAGATGAGAACAATGAGCCTTAGGGAACTTAACTAATGTGTGCGTGGTCACTCAACCTATAGAAAGAAATAGTTGCAGTACGTTTGTGCTGAAATAAAAAATGAGACATAGCGATGAGGCTAAAGAAATGACAGATTTGTAGCACCAATGACCAGAATGACAGAAGTAGAACCGACTTTGAATTCTCTCCCAGGAATTCAACTTAATCTCTGCACATACATTTGGAGAGGGTATCACTAACTCCATTTTAATGATTGGAAAGAAAAACAGGTTTAGGAAGTCTGAGACTTGACCAACATCACTGATTTCGTGAAGAGCTGAGCTGCACTTGTGAGAGCCACAGGTGCAGGCTCTCTCTGGCACGCCACGCAGCCTGCACCAAAAATGGCAATAGTTTGAATTCGCACCTAGCCTTGGCAGTACTTGAGTCCGTTACAGATAGATGGCATTGAAATAATGAATTTTGCACAGACTTCCTTGTAAATTAGCTTCCAGCCTTAATCTAGTGTTCCTGAAGTTGATTTTTTGCTAACTGTTGCTTTATTATAGCAACACTACGTGTGGATTTAGTCCTTTCTGAAATGTCTTTTCCCCAGAGGCATATCAGCCAACAATAACAGCAGCTATATTCAGCTGAGAGCACCAGATAACTGATTTATTCTGTTGCTGGCACCTTTATGAGCTTCATTTGCCGGGGAAGAAAAAACCCTGCCTGAGATTTCTTTCTAAAATCATGGCATTGAAAGGCTAAAGCACCAAAAGTGATCTTCAGCCAAATTCCGGATGGAGAAACATAATTATTTTAATGAGTCCCATTACTGAGTGATTCCAGCATGGTGTTTAAGGCTTATAAGCAGTGAGCTGAGAGTATCTCTGAGTCCCTGGGGAAACACACGGGAGCTGAGCAATGCCCTGGCATCTGTCCATCACCACCTGCTGTCTGGCCCTCTAACTTTCATTCTCTTGCCTTTGATGCTACCTAAATTACTATTCCCAATATTAAAATTCCTGTGGCCTAAAATCTCTGTTGCCTCCCCTTTTACAACTGAGAGATGTACCTGAATAATACGGTGAACTCAAACGTGTTGTGGGACATAGAAGTCAGTTCAGTCCAATTGTTACAGGCATGTTGGGTGCTCTCCCCCACTCAGATGCTGAGAGGGAAGATGATGAGGTTCAAAACTTGGGTCCCCAGAGGGCAGCGCCACATTGTCTTCTTTGCATCTCATGCAGCAAACATTTATGGAGGATCTGCTATGTGCCACATACTGTTCTAGTGGCTGAAAAATAGGAAGGAACAAGGAAAAACCATGTCCCTACTTCCATAAGGCTTTTTATCGAGTGGGATGAATCAGACAATAAACAGGGGAAACCAGTGAAATAAATGGTGTGTCAATGGTAGGAAGTGTTACTAAGTGAAAGCAGGGAAGAGAGAGAAGGAGCACGTGTGACTGGAAAGAGGGGTGCGTTTTTAAGTGGGGTGACCAGAGAGGGATTCTCTGAAGAGCAAAGACCTGGAAAAAGTGAGTGGGTCATGTTGCTCCTTGGGGACTGTTATGCACTGACTTGTGTCCCTTGGTATGTTGGTGTCCTAACACCCAGAACTTCAGGTTGTGATCTTATTTGGAGATAGGACCGTTATAGAGGTAACCAAGTGAAAATGAGATCTTTAGTGTAGGCCCCAATCCAATATGAAAAGAGGAAATCTGGACACAGAGACAGACACACAGAGGGAAGAAACTGAAGAGACATGGGTGGGGAGACAGTTATCTATTGTATAAGCCAGATGGAGAGGCCTGGAACACACCCTTCCCTTGCAGTGCTCAGAAGGAATCAACCATGATAACATCTTGATGTCAGACTTCCAGACCCCAGAACTGTTGTTGAAGACAATTCTGTTGTTAAATGGGCCAGTTTATTACATCTCTCTCAAACTAATACAGGGGCAATTTGGAGGGAGCATCCTGACAAGGTTGAGGGGGAGCAAGGGGGCCATGATCGGTACAGGAGAGAGTATGTGGGGTGACTCAATTTGTTACAGTAATTCATGGGAACAGAGTACTTTACTATTAGCTTTTCATTTGCATTTTACCACAACCTTTTGCAATAAATGAGGTGAGTGCGGGTAGGCTGTATGCATGTGAGCATTGCCTGACTCCACAAGGAGCTGAATCTCAGAGAATTAAATCCCTCTGCAAAGTCACAAAGCTGACCACTGCCAGAGAGAATTCCTTGAGCCAACAGTATCTGACTCCAAATCAAGTGTTCCTTCTATATGCCCTATGGGTTGAGTGAATATCTATTTTTTGAATCATGTTTGTCCTAATCAAAGCAACTCTTTCCTTCCCTCATTATCTGTCATTAGACAGGGCAGGGTGTTCTTGATACAATCAGGAGAGATATAGTTTGATTAGCACACTCTGCCTAAAATAGTACTTTAAGGTGCCATGGCTCTCCTCACATCAAATGCAGTATCATCTTTGTCGGCTTTGAGACAATCAGGAGTGCAAACAGCAGAAGAGCAAACAGGATGAACTGTCTCTCCTCTTTCCCCCATGGCAGGAACAGGTAAGAGAGTAGGTGCTGCAATGAACTAATTGGGTTGTACGTGGAAAGAGCTGGCAAGGCCATCTTATCTGGGAGTCTAACCACAGAACCTACAAGTCTAACCAAATGACTTACAGAGCTTATAAACAGCTGGTGTTCAGTTATATGTATAAGAAAAACTAACTTTACATTCTGGAAGCAGAGTTCATCAACAGTTAATTAATCATGCTAGGAAATAAGAGTCCTGTGTTTTTAGTTCTGCAAGAATTTGTAAGCTTATCAATTTCTCCATATGATAATCACTACTTTGTAAATAGTAGCTTGTGAAGTCCTAATGACTTCATGGAGATAGCGTCAACTCATAAATTAAATTCCAGGAGTTCAGTGAATTAAATATTGAGAGAGAGAAAAAGTAAAAATATGTGGGTGAGAAACCATTAAACATTGTTGAATCTATTGCATTGCATAATTATAGGCTGTAGTATCATTAGGTAATACTTAGATGCTAATAATATTGTAGCAAATTACATCAGAGTATAAACTCTCATTATTGTTGAAATATGTATTATATGAAAATGTTCACTGACAAAATTAAACAGACATGCTTTCAATTTGATAATAACAATGGAGTGGCCATGTTTTAAACATAATTATCACCTTCTCCTCATGTCTCCCCAAGATACCTAGAACTTTAATTGAATAATAATAATGACATGCCTATAAAGCTAATAGGTTACAGATATCAAGGGACCTGATGTGGAAATTATACAGTGAGAGGTCAACAAGTTTATTCACTATAAATTAGTTAATATGTATTATTCAATAATATTAATCAGATAATTTAATAATGAGACTGAGACAGATTTTTAATTCTTAGCCCTTGATCTCGTGACTGCCTCTCTCCTCAAAACAATCCTGTTCTCTTTTGATGTGGAAGCTTATCCAGATTTCACCTTAAATTCCTCCTGTCTCAGCACATTCCATCTCTGCTATGGATACAGAGACTAACTCAGATGTAACTAAAGGTTATTTATGTTTCCATATCGTTGCATCAGTCTCATAAGGATCTTAAGAAAAGGGCACAAAAAGTCTATATATTATAAACACAACTCAACAAAAGGATCTTTAATGTCCTACCAGCCTCCAAACTAACTGAAAGTCTTATTTTCATAAGTGGAGAAGCAGGAAGTACAGAGAGACAGATGGGTGAATATTAATTAACATTCATAAACCTGAACAATGTTGTTTACATCCATCAACCCAGCTTCTCAAACAGCGAGTATTATTTACAGTATATCACAACCCAGCAGTGACTCACAGGCTGCCTTTTGAACACAAGCTCACTGGCATCACCCTTGATTTATTTGCACAGTAAGGACCACCAGGGGTTATTCATACGACACAGCCTGCAACTCTAAATTTTGGGTGGGAGGCCTAACACACTCCCAATTACGGTTGAAGTTGGGGAAAATCTGCTTCAATGAGTATTTATTCACAAAGAGGTACCACTCCCATGTTGGAGAGTGTTGACTGATTAATTATGTTCATTATATTTAACAAAAAGGAAGCAAGAAGAAACAAACTTCCAATTCTGTCCTGGTGTTTAGAATGGTCAGTCATCTGCCATATAGAGAGGCTCACGGAGATCGCCACACCTCTCCATTGCCAGACTTTCTTCCTCTCTGATCTAGCTTAGCCCCTGAATTCTTACATCCATGTCACATCCAGTTTAAAACACTAAAGTCTCTCTTAGTCCATTTGAGTGGTTTAACCAGTAGAAATTTCTTTTCTGAACACTGAGAAGTCTGTGATTACGGTGCCAGCTGATTTGGTTCCTGGCCTTCTTTCTATTTGCAGAAGGATGTCTGCATGCTGTATTCTCACGTGGCTGAGAGAGAGAGAACTTTCTCATGCTTTTTCTGATAAGCACATTGACCTCATTCATGAGCCCGTCATACATGCACTCCATAGCAAGTTTGCTATGAAAATTCAAATGTATTACTTGGTTCTAGAGCTTGTATTAACAACAGCTCTATGGTTGAATGCCTAAAAGGAGAATTCAGGAGACACACACCCAAGCTATATCATCAACACAAACAGAATTTTGAATTTCAGCAAGACATTTTTCCTCCGTCTACTTCATTTGCACATCTATAAAATGATG
>VMDR010030562.1:0-12336 GCA_007922815.1 Macrotus californicus
AGCCAGAGCCATCATAGTGCTTGACGTGACTTAATTTGAATTTTATTTATAAAATTTAAATTGCTAAAGTGAAGAATAAAATTGTGAATTTTTAACAAAACAGATAAATGGATCTGCAAACTTCTCTTTTAATGATGAAGAGATGAAAAAGATAATGGACTTTTCGGATCGGCTTTCGGACCACATGTCTCCATCTTCCCCTGGGCCGGTAGAAATTTTAGCCACAGTGACAGAATCGCTCACAGGTTTGTGGACTTTGAAGTGCAGGTAAAGCTACTTCTGTGGTGAGCTCTATCGTCTTTCTTATTATGACCAGCGTGTTTATTGGGAACCTCACTGCCTTGCTGAAGATGCTGTTTAATGCTGAAATTCTCATGACAGTTCAGTAGTCTACTTGCAGAATATTTCCATCGTGAAGGGGCAACTTATTTCCTATGAAAGTTTGTACTTCAGCCACATGTGAGAGATATTTGCAATTTTTTTCATTCCTGTTCATTATTTCAGCCTGAAAACTGCATGGAAAGGCTTACCTTTTCAGCTAACCATCTTTTTTCTTTTAATCACTTAACATCTGAAATCACACCTGCTCCTAGACAGTTTTCTCTCTTAATAATAAAATAAAGGTTACTTACTTGGATCTTTCTGTGCTATTTCAACAGTTTCCACCAGTCCTAAAAAGAGCAAAAGCCTAATCTGTCCGTGCACATGTCAGTCATGGGATGGCAGTAGTGGTGCTTATTAGAAGGATCCGTGAAGGACACAGCGACTACTGAGCCAGCTGATGTGGGAATGTGGCTCCTGTGCCCTGATAGCTTAACCCCTGGGGAATTAGCCCAGATGGGGATATTTGGTGGATAGAAGCTGTTGGTGAACCATAACTTTTGTTTTCTAAACGATGCAATTTCCAAAACAGGTATCTCAAGAAATGCAAGTGCCAATGTATTTTTCAAGCAGTATGATTACACCATTGACTTTTTCGATTACGCTACTGTCTTGAAGCCGTCTCTCAACTTCACTGCCTCTGTAAGTTGGCTCATTTATTAGTGATCTCAAAGCATTAACTTCAATTTAATGAAACAAAATGCAAAATAATATTTTCAGTGCCTTTCAAGAAATTTAAACCAAAAGTAGATATTTTTCCTATTTAGATATATGAAGTATTTGGAATTGTTTTCAAATGATCTTTGTCTAATTTTTCTGGAAAGGTAGTTCCAACAAAAATATCTTCCTCAAAATTTATTTAATAAGCAATTTAAGTTAGATTTGGATTGCTACACTGAAACTTCTATGAAGTAATTGAAGGAATTAGATCCTGGTCAAAATTATTCAGTTTTAGTTTGATTTTTATAATGACTAATTGTAGTTCTAGCAAAGAGGTAGTATTAAAAATTATCAACAAATCTACCTGTGCTTTTGGAGAGAATATTGAACTAACACTTACTTTTTAAAAAAGATTTTATTTATTCATTTTTAGAGAGAGGGGAGGGGAAGGAGAAAGAGAGGGAGAGAAACATCATTGTGTGGTCGCCTCTCGCACAGCCCCCCACTAGGGACCTGGCCCACAACCTAGGCATGTGCCCTGACTGGGAATCGAACCAGCGACCCTTTGGTTCACAGGCCCGAGCTCAGTCCACTGAGCCACATGAGCCAGGGCTGAACTAACACTTTCTAATGGAGTGAATTTTGACAATGTACAAGGCTTGGTAATGGATTGGGTTTGAGAGCTGAGAAAGATGCAGTCCCTGCCCCGGGTTCACAGTCTTTGTGGTGGTGACAGGAAAATGTGCACAACTATAACTCAGGGCAGGCTGCCATCAGTGTCATGAATACATTTCTATAGGGATTTAAAATAGGGGTCAGCACCCTTTTTCTGCAAAGGGCTAGACAGTAAATATTTTCAGCACCGTGGGCCACGTGCTCTCTGTCACAACTACTCAACTCTGCCATCCTAGTGTGAAAGCAGCCACTGCCACTTTGTGACTGAGTAAGGGTGGCTATGTTCCAGTAAAACTTTACTTACAAGGAGACTGGATTGGTTTCTTTACCTGTCATAGTTTGTCGACTCCTCGTTTAAAGAAAGGAGGCGTCACTTCTTGTTGAATGACTAGAGAAATTTAGATAGTTTCTGATTTCAATCATCTTATAATTTAGACAGTTTGAAAAGGTAAGTGAATAAAACCAAAACCCAAAAAAGGTAAATTCCAAATGGGTAGAGTGAACCAATGAGAGTTCAGAGAGGAAGAGCTGGCTCTGGGATAAGGATGAGGGTCATTAAAGGGATGCCTTGGGGCAGGGGAGAATTTAAACTACTGGTTAAAAGATCAGTAGGATGTTAAGTGTTTGGGTGTGGGGGTGGGAGGTGGAGAGCGAGCTGAGCTGGGACACAAGGTGAGAGCTCTGGTTGGCAAGTTCAGGGTGCACTCAGGTGACAGCAACTTTACCAGCACAATTGCAGCAGAGAGCTTGCATCCAGGAGTGGTCGGAGAGAGAACAGGGGGTGAAGCTGGAGAGCTGGAGAGGATCCTAAACGGCTCACATATGTTTTTGAACTTTATGCTGCAGGCAGTGAAGAGCCTAGGAGCCTTGTGAATGTGGGAGACTGATCAGGACTGGGTGCAGGAGGGTGGCAGCAGCTTGGGTGTGAGGTGATGAGCGAGCGGCTTTGTGGAGGTGGGTGTGGGAGTAGAGAGGGTGAATGAGAGAAGTACAGACCTGGTGTGCATTAGATTGGGGAGGTGGGTAGAGGGAGGGAAAATTCAGAGATGTTAAATCTGGCAGATTTGTGGTGTTAGGAAAAATAGGAATGGCGAGACGGTTACTCAGTTTTAGATGTGAATTTGAGATGACAGGGATATATACAGGTAGAAATATCCTCCACGGTACTGGAAGTGTTGAGTGTGAGCTCAAGAGTGAGGTGTGGATGGCAGCAGGAAGACAGAAGAACAGATAATTGATAATTTGGCCTTGACAAATCCCCACACGTAGGGGTAGGGAAAGGGAACCAAGAAGGGAACTGAGAGGATGCAGAAAGGAGGGTATGAAGTGAAGGAGGTTGTTGTGGAGCCACCAAAGGCAAGAGAAGCCATAATATCAAGAAGGGAGAGGTCAGTGGCGTCGGATGTCTCTGAGAGAGACCATGTAATCTGGAAGTTAGGGTGTCAGTGATAATTTTTGTGAGTTTGGTTTTATAGAAATAGTATAGATGGAAACTTGATTCAACTGAACTTAAATCCTTTGAGTCTCTTGTTACCTGGTTTTAAAATGTGTTTTGATGATTAGGTGAAGGTGACTCGTTCTGATGGCAAGCAACTGACTCTTGAAGAAAGAATAAATAATGTAGTCGTAATGGTGACACAGAGAAACTCTACAGAGTATGAGAGCAGATGGAACAGCAGAAATCAGGAAGTAGAAGCTGTCCAGATCATAAATTATACTCTTCCCCAAAGTGGGATCTTTAAGACTGAATTCCCAATCCTGGACAACTCCACTCAGCTACAATTGAAGGTACCATCTGTCTTCTATCATGTTACTGCAATAACATCATAAAAATTGCAATCTTGTGGTAGGCATTCAATATGTTGAAGGTCAATGTACATAAGAAGTGGACATGTTTCTATATCTAAAAATGAGGGAAAATGTTAAAAGTAATTTAATGACAGTGGCTGAGAGTTACACTAAATCCTTCTTGTATATTCATTTTGAAAAGCACAGTAGAATATAGCAATCTGAAGATATGATGGAGAAGCTGCCCAAACTCCCAGTCTAGGTTGATTTTTAACCATTTGAAATTATATTTTGGTAGGAGGTGAAATGAAAGAGGAATATATACATTTTTACACTTGTACCCCTTTGTTGAGCTCTTTCCCCAGAGTGGCTCGTCTAAGACACGCCAACTGTTCCTGTTACCTTTCTTTTGGTGACTTGACCCTCCCACAGGCGTGGCCTCTGAGTTTTACTGTCGGTGGGTCAAGTGGGCTAACATGATTTCTTGTTTGTAAATGAACTCTGTGTTGTGGAGAGAAGGAATGGAATCTTTTTTTGATATCATTCTCTCTTCTCACAGTGTTTTCTGATAATATACCTTTGTTTCTGAAATAAGTTAGGACTGCTTTTTTTCCTCTTAGATCATGATGAGGAAGACCCTCTTCTGTGTTTTATAGATGTCACTTGGTTTATAGTATAAGCTATGAAATGTTGAAGATCCAGTGTCTGGGGGATGTATTTTTCCTGCATGAAAATAAGTAAAAGTGCATTTGCTTTTCATTAATTGTTCAGCAGGTAGCATCTTTTCTCAAGGTATTACTAAAGATGAAAATTTATAGCTTCCTTTTCTTCTGTTATAGGCCTTTTTTCTTAATAGTGTGGGAAGCATGGCAGTTTATGGTGTATTTAACTCTCCTAGTAAAACATACATCCAGCTCAAAACAAGAGACGAAAATATAAAGGTAATGCTTACAATCACTTCATAATTACAATATAATTATACTTTCATGCCATTAATATGTATATATTAATTAAGATTTTTTTTTATAGGTGGGATCACCTTTTGACTTGGTGGTTAGAAGCAACAAGCAATTGAAGGAGTTAAGCTACATGGTAATCTGTTACCGAATCTGAATTTATAATCTATTATGGAATCATCTTAAATGGTGTCTAACTTATGTCTATATTAAACTTAATTTTTATAAGATTTTAAAAAAGATTTATTAATCAATTTATTTTTAGAGAGAGGGGAAGGGAGGAAGAAAGAGAGGGAGAGAAACATTGATGTGTGAAAGAAACATTGATTGGTTGCCTCTCACACGTGCCCCAACCAGGGACCAGCCTGCAGCCCAGGCGTGTGCCCTGATGGGGAATCCAGCTGGCAGCCTTTTGCTTCGCCCAACCGACACAGCCACACCAGTCAGGACTAAATCTAGTAATTTTTAAAATTCAGCCTTCCACCTTTTCAGTCTGTTTATACTGTAATCACAATATCTTGTCTTCTTTCTTTGCCTATATTTGCATTTCCAATTTAAGAGGGATAATTAAATGTTGCATTATGTTTAAAATGTAACACTTAAAATTAAAATTTTATTAGATATGCCACATATCTTCATTGTAGGAAGTTATAAAATATAAGAAAAGCAAAAAAGAAAGTCAAATTGCAATATTCAGCCTCGTAGTTTTGATAATCTAGGTCTCCCAGTGGTGCTCTGTATTCCTTCCACTCAAAAATAGATTTTTTTTTTTGCCTTGGCCGGTGTGGCTTAGTTGTTTGGGCATCACCTTGCAAACTGAAAGGCTGCCAGTTCGATCCTTGGTGAGGGTGCATACTGGGTTGCAGGTGTGGTTCCCGGTGTGAGTGCTGGGCTCATGCAAGAGGCAACGAAGAGGCGTTGAAGCTTGTCTCTCACGTCAGTGTTTCTCTCTTTCTTTCTCTCCCTTCCCTCTGTCTAGAATCGATAAAAGAAAAAAAAATAAAAAGATAGATTGTTTTAAATTAAAAAAATTTGTTTATTTTAAATTACAGTTGACATACAATATTTATAGTTTCAGGTGTGCAACGTAGTGATTTGATTAGACATTTACATACCTTTCGAAGTGATCATCATAAGTCAAGTGCCCACCTGCCACCACACATAGTTATTACAATATTATCGACTCCGTTTTCTGTGCTGTACTTTACATCCCTGTGACTGTAACTGGCAGTTTGTATGTAACCCCTTTCATCATTTTTGCCCCTCCTCCCCACCCTCCTCCCATCTGGCAATCATCAGTTCATTCTTTGTATCTGTGAGTTTCTGTTTAGTTTTGTTTTGTTTGTTCATTTGTTTTGCTCTTTAATTCCACATATAGATGAAATCATGCAGTATTTGTCATTCTCTGACTTATTTAGTACAATGCCCTCTAGGTCCACGCATGTTGTTGCAGGTGGCAAGATTTCATTCTTTATATGGCTGAGTAATAGTTCATTGTGTGTATACGTGCTACATCCTTTTTATTCGTTTGTCTACCAATGGACAGTAGGTTGCTTCCACATCCTGGGTATTGTAAATGATGCAAAGAATAGATTCTTGACTGTGAAGCTACTACTATTGCTTCGGCCATTGTTGCCTTTCTGTTTCCCAGCCTCTACTGTCTGTGTTGGTCAGGGAGGCTTTCTGGCATTCAAAATGACTTTGAAGATGTTTAAGTAAAAATTTTTGTGTGTAGTTAAAATTATGATGAATGTAGCTGCAGTTGAAATTCTCACTAGCTTTAGCATAAAATGAAACCTGACTACTATTTTTTTCAGGTAGTATCCAGGGGACAGTTGGTGGTGGTAGGCAAGCAAAATGCAACAACCTTCTCTTTAACACCAGAAAATTCTTGGGCTCCAACGGCCTGTATAATTGTATATTATATTGAAGACAATGGGGAAATTATAAATGATATTTTAAAAATTCCTGTTGAGCTTGTTTTCAAAAATAAGGTAAGATTTAAGGTAACGATGTTTAAAAGAAAGCTTTACATTAGTAAAGTCTGATAAATGTAAATATTTTTACAAAAGTATCATTAAACTAAACTGGTGGCAAATTTATATTCATTTCTGGAACTATAGTTAAACCTCTTCATATTTAGTTATTACATCTGTGTTTTTGAATGTGGTGTTATTGGGCTCTGTGGGTCTTATTTTTAAGTTATGATTCTTGGCTCTAGGACTTGAACTCAAATCCATGAAGCTATTTTAGGGTCTCTCAAATGCTGGAGTCAATATTGCTCTGGCGTGGAGCTCCAGCGGCAGCATCGAATTAGCGTGGGGCTGATATTGCTGTGAGAGCGAACCGAAGGGTGTTGGAGGGAGGGAGGCTACTGCCATGGTCTGTGAATGCAGGGCAGGCTGTGGTTTATCCATTTCTTCAGCCTGGAAGCTAAGCCAGGGCAAATTTACAAAATGCTTGACTCCATTGTATGTGGAGATCTCTGTGTGGAGTCTGGTCTCCAAATACACCAGTGATTATTGTAGCCTACAGCGTATGGCTTGCATAGAAAACCCCCTTGGACTTCACTCTGAAAATGAACCTGACTGCAAGAGTGCCAAGTAGAAGTAACTCATTTTATGCATGTTAAAACGAGCCATTGTTCTCATTAAGGCTGCTGCCTTCCCCAACTATGCCAGACACTGCTGTTGTCTTTTCAGCACTGGCTGGGAGCTGAGTTGTGAGGGATGGAGAAAGGCAAAAGGAAAGGTAGCGAAGTAAAGGGTAATTCAGATTTACGCCGCTGTGAGAAGTTCCATCATTTGCAAACACTGTGGGAGTCAAGTTTTTTTTTTTTTTTAATTTCTTTTCCTAGAGAAGCTTATGTATGGTTTCAGAATGATCCCCGAGCCACGGCAAATGTAGAATTTTTTTGCTAGATTTTGAGTCATTGATCTGTTATTGGTGATACATGTAAGTAATGCTTTAACTAGTAAAATAAATCAATCCTGTTTTCTCCCTTTCTCAGGTAAACCTCCTTTGGAGTAGAGCTACTGCTGAACCAGCTGAGAAAGTCTCTCTGAGGGTCTCTGTGACGCAGCCCCACTCGGTGGTAGGGGTTGTAGCTGTTGACAAAGGTGTGAACCTGATGAACGTCTCCAGTGATATTACAATGGAAAATGTGAGTTCAGCTATTTTTCATTATAAAAATACACGTTAAAGAGAAAAAGGAAACACTTGTATTACTTCAAATATCTGTAGGAAATTTCAGTAGTTCCTCTTCAAGTATAAGCCAGTATCCAGGAAAGCTTCCAAATAAAAAGGATCTGCATTCCAGTCCTTATGCTGGAAAGAGGTGGATGTGGTCAAGGGTCTTTGCTGTCTCACGTGAGAACTGCCACCTGGAGTTTCCCCTCATTTTCATATGATAGTTTAACTCAGGACTCCTGAGACAAAACTGGGAAACTGACTTGCCCAATTCTGGGTGACATTGGAGAAGAAAGCTTTGCGGACTTTTGAAGCACCTTCTGTTTGGCTACACAATGGCTACAGATAATTATGGTCTCCACAGAATCAGGAATTTGCAGTGCATTGAGGGAGTGAAATCATGTGAGTCAGCAGAAAACTTACAAAGCAGGAAGTATATGAACATCTAATGTCACACAAATGAATCCACTATTTATTAGTCCTTTCCTTTTTATGTGTACGTTCCTGATACATCCTTGTGTGCCATGGTCAGGTGAAATCTGGATTGTGTAATTCATGCCCGTTAATTGATTAAGTAGAGATTGACAACACGCCAGGAAGAAAGATATGTATGTTTTAGCTAATTGGTCATCATGTTGTAAAATTAATCTTCTTGAGAAAAATTACAGTTTTTTTTTTCAGCCTATACAGCTAATTTTCCTCAATCCTTTAAAAAACTCTTTAAAAATCCATTGGTCATATTTTTTCTCTTGAGTTTTCTAAAATTCACATTATTCTCAAAAGTGTATAGCATCTTGCATTTGATTTAACTGAATATAGTAATAGCTCTCATTTTAAAGATTTGTAAATATCTTAATAAATATATATATATATATATTTTTCCTATATATGTGCACATGCATACACATATACACATATGCTTTTATCTAATGCTCATGTTCTCTGTGTGTTTCTTTCTGTCTCTGTCTCTGTCTTTCTGTCTCCCTATCTCTCTACATATTTTTGTTAAATGCTGTCAGACATTAAAGTTGCTACCCCAGCTTTCTTTAGGTCTTACTTGCTTGGTGCATTTTTCCATCATTTTATTTTCAACCCTTTGTGAGTTTTTGTTTTAAGTATATCTTACTGATAGCACATATCCATATTTTTCATTTGTTTTTTAGTCTAATCTGATAGTATCTTTTAATAAGCTTATTTAACTCATTGATACATGTAAAATAATTCTTGTTCTAATTAGGATATTTTGGCTTATTTTATATATATTTAATTTTTAAATTTGCAATTATAGTTGTTATTTTATATTTTAAAATTTAGACTATTTTTTGTTTCTTTTAATTCTTTCCATGGACAAGATTATATTTTGTTCTGCTGGTTTTGCAAGTTATACATTCTATTTTTGTTTCTATGATGGATGTCATTGACTCAGGAACCACACTCATATTTATTATTCTTATTGCTTTCTAAGGTTATCAACATTTGTATCTTTGTCTAACAAGACAAGTGTTTTGGTGTGTTCTCATAGTCTTTTACATTTTTTTTGTCTCTGGTCCTGTCCCTGCCTTCTTCCTACTTCTGATCAGACCATGTTGATGTTATACAGAATTATAGTTCTATGTTATGATTGATTGCTTTTTAAATCTATGCTTTCCCTTCATTTTTTTTTAGCTCTGGAAACTTACATCCATTATTTCTTCATATAGTTCCTCTTCTACATTTTAATTTTTCTCTTTTTCTGGGACTTCTATTATTTCGAGATCGGAGCACTTCTACTTCCTCTGCATTGCTTAGCTTTTTGTTTTATGTTTTCTAACTCTTTGTCTTTTCTGTATTTCTTTGGGAGAGTTCCTCATTTGATTCTTTTAGCTCATTGATCATTTGTCAGCTGCATCTATCCTACTTTGACCTCTTATATTGGGTTCTTTATGTCAGCTATTATATTTGTAATACCTATTATTTTCCTTTGGTTATCTTTTGTACTTGTTTTATATTGCTGATATTTTCCCTCTCTCCTTATGTATATTTACTATGTATATTTTAAATGATGAACTGACTTTTTCAATGTTCTGCTTCGCGCGCTATGTTTTCTTGTTGGATGTCTTTTATGGAAGTTATACTCTTTGAATGTCCAGTTGATTTGGCAGCTACTCTGATAATGTCTGCTGGGGAGGCTGGACACCCTGTTCCAATCCGGGTAACTCTTGTGAATTTAAAGTGAGGGGCAGGGTGAGCTGCAGGGATTAGAGAGCTACTCTTGATCCTCCCTGTGTGCTGCCTGATTCCATTCAGTGTTTCTTTTGTAAGCTTTTAGGGAAAAGCAGCACCAGGAAGAGGCAGTCTCTTGAGATTATGATCCAGCAGCACTGAGGGTCTGAAGGAGAAGGGGCAGAAGAGTGAATGCTTGAGGGCCAAGGGGTCTCTGCTCCTGTTTTCCTCCCTTTCTCACATCAGATGGGCAGAGGTGCTGACCTGGTGTTGTCTTCCTGACACCTGCACAGGCAGTTTGGGCTGCTGCTGCCACTGATGACTTTGGCAGTGAAATTGCAAGGAATGATCTTGCTGAGGCTATCACCTGAAAGAAACAAGAGCAGAACCTAAAAAAAGCCTTTCCTCCAGCCGGTTCCCTGACTGCTGCCTCTAGTGGCTTTCAGCCATTCGCTTCCTCCCAACACAATTCAAGATCTCCTTCACTCTTCCCAGGCTTTCCTCGCCCAGCACACCCAAATTTCCTGCTTGCTTCTGTTGTTTCTCCAGAGTTAGCTCTGGAGGAAGGAGTCAATGGGCTGTGATATTAGCCTATTTTGGCTTCTTTCATTCTTGTTAAATTTGTAGGTGCTGCCGAGAGACTATTGAATGCCTTGGAATAAGTTAAGTATGCTAGATCTTCCAGGAATAATTTTCAGGCCACCAGTCTTCCCTTCATCAGCCTGTGCTGCAGCTTCGGCCATGCCTTTCTATTGAGTCAGTGAGAAAAAAAGGATCGCTTCATGAGATAGATGCTTCTTCCTGGGTCGCTTCATCTGTTCACGCCTGGGCGTCAGCGGAAGGTGATCTCGCACATATTTGTGTTCTGTGGCAGAGTTTCAGTCATGGAACCCAAACCTTTTTCTCTGTATTATGTCTGGCTCTGTCTCCATTGTCTATACATGGGCAAATAACTGTATTGGCCTGCTTGTTGAGATAGTATGAAATTTTGTTTTCTCATTCGGTGTTGTCCTCTTGGTGCCTGTTCTAGCACCATGTTTGCTTACCATGGATGTAATGGTGGTTGTTTGCAGAGCAGAAACAGTGGTTGTGGGTGTTTAATTTTAAACTTATAATCTTTTATGGTTTTTATTCATGCCTTTGTGTTACTTTGTCTGGTTTATGCTAATGTAGCTATGGAAGATGTATCAAAATAGTTACTGAAAGAGTATAATATCTCAACATTTTTATTGTAGTAAAGTGTATATAACATAAAAGTACAAATTTTTAAAAGCACAATTCAGTGGCATCAGTTGCATTCATAATGTTGTACAACCATCATCAATGTCTTTCCAAAACTTTTTCATCACTCCAAACACAGGCTCTGTAGCCATTAAGGAACAACTCCCTATTCCTCCCTTTGCCCATTCCTTGGTAACTTCTAATTACTTCTGTCTTTATGAATGTGCCTATTCCAGCTATTTCACATAAGTAGAATCATTTAATATTTGTCCTTTTGTGTCTGCCTTATTTCACTTAGCATAATGTTTTCAAGGTTTATCTATATTGTAGCTTGTATCAAAACTGTTTCTTTCTATGGCTGAATAATATTCCATTGTATGTATCAATCACATCTTGTTCATCTATTCTTCTGTTGATGGATGCTTAACCTATTTCTACTTTTTGGCTATTGTGACTAATGCTGCAATGAACATTGACATACAAGTATCTTTCTGAGTCTGTATTTTCAGGGTTTTTGAGTATATGCGTGGGAATGGAATTGCTGGGCCATATTCTCATTCTGTGTTTAACTTTTTTAGGAACTGCCAATTTTACTCATTCTTGCTAGCAAAGAGTTCTTCTCTTAAAAAATAACATTGCTAATGTGATACATGCAAATATCTCATTGAGAAATACTGTCTCATGGATATCATAATTTATATTGCTTTGATTACCAATGAGGTTGAATATTTTTTCTGATTATTAATAATTTGCATTTCATCTTTTGTGGATTTTCTCTTTGTGTTATTTTAAAGCATTTTACTGACATGTTGCAGAACTTATTTCAGCCATTGAATTTAGCTCATTTATCTCTGCCAAAAGTATTGGTCATTTTTAATGCTGATTTCTATGTGTTGGTTTTGTCAACCAGTGACATTTAAATTCCTCCTGGGCAAAACTCAAGGCCATACTTCTTAGGAACTCTTGATTGCTGAGCAGAGTAAAAATAAGTTTAAATAAGAAATCTAATTTTGGCTGATTGAATCATGAACGAGGCACTCACAATATTTCTCTATTTGTGTCATTTTCAAATTTGATAAGTATGTGGGGTGTGTTTCTAAGTTACGTGTAAGCAATGTTGCAGAGGAAAGAGCGAGTTGATGTGAATTCGTCTGTTTCATATGTTTTATCTTTTGCTTAGGTGGTCCAAGAGTTGGAACTTTATAACACAGGATATTACTTAGGCATGTTTGTGAATTCTTTTTCAGTCTTTCAGGTATGTTTA